>MU689615.1:2500-21542 GCA_026770625.1 Nicotiana glauca | reverse complement strand
CCTAATCCCACCTTTAAACCCTCGGTTATTGATCCCTCATATACTCTGGGAGTGGTGTTGTTCAACAATTACCTAACTATTCACTCTCTCCTGAGTTATGCATACTAAATAGGCACGGCTAATTGAGAGCTCTTCAATTAAATACCACAAGAACGTAGTTGAACAAATAGAGATTATACTACGGCTCAATTATATAAAAACATAACAAGAATTTATCCTTCAAAAGGTTCTATCAAAACTCTAGATAACAAATTAGCTATTCATAATAGTATGTAAAACTACACTACTAAAAGTCATAACTAACAATGAAAAATAGGATGAGGAAGGAAAAACTCGTAGAAGAATTCTCCGCCTTGCTCCCAATGTGTTCTTGCCTCCTTAGGTCTAATTTTTGTCCAAAATATGTCCCTCCTTGTTCTTGGCCGGCCTCCTTTGTTTTATATAGGGTTTAGGGCTTAAAATCCCATATTTTGCACATAAGTCCCTGAAATTTCCGCCTCCTGCCGCAGTTTTGCCGTGGTCGCGGTCAAACCGCGGCCAAACATGGCCTCTGATTCTTCAATTGTCTGCGTCTGCACTCTGTCGCGGTTCTGCCACGGTCGCGGTGAAACCGCAGTTTTTCACCCTGTTCCGTTTGGAATTTGGAATAACGCAAAACATGCAAGTTGTAGCCCTTTGAGTTATCTTTCCAACCATATATTATGGAGCCTAAATGGAGTTCTGAGTAAAACGTTATGTGCATTTTACTAGACAGTACGCAATATGCCTCATCGAGTCTTCGTTTGTTCTCAACTATCAAATTTGACTCCGAACACGATCCCGGCTTAATTTCTTAAGCTTTTACTCAGACTTAAAAGCTTCAAATCACTTAAATTCATTCCATAACATCTATATAGCTCGGAATCACACCTACAAGGCATAAAACACACAGTTTAGTGCAAAACAATAGCGATTAAAGCGCAAACTCAACTAAAGTGCAGTAAATTAGAGTGTAATAATCGACTAAAATACGTAATTATAGCCTATCATTAGATATCAAATGAAAAATCAAAATATTTTTTTGTAGTTTATTATTTAGAGTTTTTTCCTAAAAAACGAATCAAAAAATATTTTTCTCTTCTAGCATTTTCCTTAATATAGTATTTGTTTCAAAAAGAAAAAAAAAGAAAAAAAAGCATGCTCGTTAAGCTTGAGTCTCGAATAGGTTATAGAGCATTCAATCGAGAAAATTAAAAAAAAAAAATTTTGCTTCTTTTATTTCTCTTTTCTCATCAGAGTAGTCATTAGGGTAAAAAAGAAAAAGGAGGGAAAAGAAAAAGAGAATGTCAGTTGTTTACTTTATTCCCGATCTTCTAGAACTACGCAAAGATCTGATTTTTGCGGGATCATGATACGTAGGCAACATACGTAGGGTTCGATCGAATCATTTTTTTATTTATTAAAAGGAAAAAGGAAAAAAAAAAGAAGAAAAAAAGAAGAAAAAAAAGGAAAAAAAGAAGGAAAAAAAACAAAAGAGAGAAAAAGGGAAAAAGATAGAGGTGAAATTATGGGAGGTGAGAAATAAGAAGGAAAAAAAGAGAGCGATAATCAGAAAGAAAAGGGGAAAGAAAATGAGCGAGCTAAGAAGTGTGAGGAAAGAAAAGAAAAGAGAGGTTGAAATGAACAAATTGGGATGATGCCAACTGACCTTTATAGCCTCGAAGTCATTTTAGAACCGATAACTGTGGTTAGGTGCATTGCACGTAAGGTGAGATTATCTTATGTTAAGTGCCCTAACACTAACATGATGGCTTCATTTTGTTGTATTCATAACAGAAGGGTGGTTGGTTTGTGGTTTTTAAAGTGCTAAATTTTCTCTACAACACAAAGTCAAAAGGCAATGGCGGATAACAACAAAATTGGGTTGGTTGATACGGGTGCCCGAAAGCAATTGGTTGAACAAAATACTTGTTTGGCTGATGAGGTAAGGATGTTAAGACAGCACACGACAGACATGTATCAGGCTTGGACGACTGGGAAGGCACCACCCCCGCCACCACCTAGCTTCATAGATGCCACCCTTACCCAAGCTCCGAACACAATGCTAGATGATCCTCCATACTCTCCAGATCCACCCGCTTATCTCCAATCTTGTAATGACCAATATTACCCCTCAAAGGTTTCCCATAAGGCTCCCTACTCATACAAACATGGCCCTCGGGATGAGCCTTATGTTGAAAATGAAAGGTTCACAGGAAGAGAAGGGAAAGATGGGATACCCAGGAGGCTGAAAGGCATAGAACAATCCTTGAAGAACGAGCAAGGAATGGGAGACCAGGGTAGCATGGCTTACAAAGAACTGTCTATGTCCCCTGACGTTCGCCTGCCCGTAGGGTTCAAAGTGCCAAAATTTAACTTGTATGATGGGTGCGGAGATCCGGTAGCCCACTTGAGGGTTTATTGCAGTGAAATGAGAAGAGTTGGAGAGAAAGATGACTTGTTGATGGCATATTTCAGTAAGAGCTCGACTGGGGCAGCTTTGGAATGGAATAATCGTCAAGATATCGGGAAGTGGCATACATTGGGCGACATGGCTCAAGATTTTGTGCGGCTCTTTCAGTACAATATAGACATTGTCCCAGGCCGCTCCTCCCTATCTCAGATGGAAAAGAAACCCAAGGAAATTTTCAAGGATTTTTGGCATAGATGGAACGAACAAGTCGCTCAGGATAGTCCTCCTATTGATAGAAAAGATATCGCTAAGCCCCACCGACGACAGGGTCCAGTGGTCGTTCTTTCCAAACGTCTTCAGCCTCAACTCCAACCACAACCTATCCTCGAGCTCCACATAATCCACCTCAGCATTACCCTCCAAACAATGACCGATCATATATCCAACCACTAGGTCACTCCCTCCACCAATGACAGGGTCCGGTGGTCATTCTTGCTAAACGCTTTCAGCCACAATACCGACCTCGTAAACATCCCCAAACTCCACATAAGCCATCCCGGTATTATCCACCGAACAATATCCGGCCATCTGTCCAACTATCAGGTCACTCCCTAGGGCAAGCACCAGCATCCCAAAGCTCTCGTGTGCCTTCACAGCATTTTTCAGGCATCCAATAATCCTATAAAACTGAGGCCTAGAGGGAAACAAAGTCAAAAAGATAATTTCACACCCATCGGAGAATCCTACACAAGTTTATTTGAAAAGTTAAAGCATTCTGGCCTGATTGAGCCGCTCCTTAGCTATACTCCAGACCCAAATGCAAAAGGCTTTGATCCTACTGTTTGATGCATGTACCACTCTAGTGTCAAGGGGCATAGCATTGAAGATTGTCGCTCTTTGAAATGGGAAATATAAAGAATGATTCAAGAAGGGGTAGTTGTGGTCAATGACAGTGGCAGGGAGCATGCGAATCCTCTTGGGAACTTGTTGATTAAAGATGATAATCGTGTTGGCAGTATTGATGTGAAACTTAGTGGTTAAGATGCCATGCTTGGTAATTGGGAAGACGCTCCATTTCTTAGTCAGCCGGAGTGGAGTTTGGTGGTTTATTTTGTTGTCATTTCTGTTGTTCGGGTTATTTCAGGGTTGTAATCCAGATATTGTCTTGTGACTCAAACCCTTCTATCCTTTCATTTTGCCTATTTTGTTTAGTCGTAGTAACTCGATTAGTGTTGTCTAAGGTTGTTCCAGGGTTGTAACCCTAGTCTAGTTTGCCTGGCTTGTTGTTCGAACCATTTTTGTTTTTTGTTATTTCTAGCCAATTTCTTTTGTTTAGTTCTCTTTTCTTTTTACAATTCTTTTCCTATTGGCTCTAATGACATGACATGCATGCTTAATTCTCAGCCTGAGCTCAAAAGTTAAGTTTAGTCATGAAACATTGAAACAATTTTTAAGATGACAGGGGCACTTGATGGAAATAAGAACAAATTTGAACACTTTGAGATCATTTAAAGCCCAAACCATGTGAAACTGGGGCAGATAGAACAGGAAGAAATCGCAAAAGCAAGTTTGCCAAATTTACAGGGGTTGTTTGTGGTAAGGAGAGTGAGAGTGTTGTCCAATGGTGCTTCGTATTCAACATATGCTTCGTATTCAACATATGTAGAAGGCGAATGTGTGGATATGGTTATCAAGTCAGGTACAATCAAAAGATGTTACAAATGCTTTCCTTGGTTTGTTTAATTGTGTAGTTTGTACTTGGCATGTTTTGGAGATTGGAATGACGAAGGCATTTTGTTGTACTATCTAAATACTTTATCCTTTGTTACCCCCTTTGAGCCTTATTTGTTTTCTTGCATACCCCTCTTTCGGAATCAGTAGCAAAGATCAGAAATACAAGTGTGAAAGATAAGTAAAGGAAAAAGAGAAAAGGAAAGAATGAAAAGAGAGAGAAGGAAAAGGGAAGAAGAAAAGAAAAAATAAGAGAAAAGAGAAGGAAAAAAACAACAACATAACAACAAAAAGTGAAAAGAAAGAAAGAAAAGAAAAGAATAGAAAGAGGAAGAAAAAGAAAAGAGAAATCACAAAAACAAAGTAATTTCTATGACCTAAACTACGTTCGACTTGATTCCGAAAGGAGACGTAGGCAACCTCTCTCTGAGGTTCAGTCATACAAAAATAAAAGTCCAAAAGTCCCCAAGAAATCGACTGGGGCAAAAGTTATGGTTATCGTGAGAAATATGATTCCGAAAATTGTAATTTTAAACCCATGTTGAATTGTTTTGAGCCTTTGATACCCTTTCATTCTAACCCTATCCAAAAGCCCACATTACGGTCCAAAGAAAGACCTTCCGATCAGTCTTCGAGTGATGCCAAGTCAAGAGATTAGAGGTGAATCATATCAGGGGCAACACCCGTGTCCAAACGAGGGAAATGAAGAATGATAGAGTCTTGTTGATGAGAACCCTTACGGGTACCACAAGGCGATGAAAGCTGAGAGAAATCAAAAATAAGAGAGTCTTATTGGTGAAAACCTTCACGGGCACCATAAGGCGATGGTGAGATGAGAGAAAGACCAAAATGAGAGAGGCTTGATGGTGAAAACCCTTCGGGCACTGCAAGTCAGATAAGGATTGTGAATCATTGGATAAGCGAAGCATTGAAGCCCAGTTTCACGGTGTTTGGGGGTATAATAGGAGCAGAACATCAGATTTGCTTAATACAATATGTCGCAGGTGCATGTCATGGTCATTAGAATTGGTATCCACATCCGATAGGTTTCTACTCTGTGGTTTTCTTGTTAGGAATCATCTCTTTCCTTTGTCCTTTACTATGTTCCTTTTGTTGTGTTTACTTCCTCCTCCTGAGTCTGTTTGGTCATAACAAGTGAGAAATGACTTCAAACTCTGCCACCAAGCTTTCCAATCGAACAAAATGGGATCTGATGAACACATCAAAGCGTCATAAGTTAGGAAAAAAAAGCAGGCACACTGAGTTGGCAACAATCAACATGCTTTCAGATCCTTGTGAAATGCAAAGTCTTGGTATATGTCAATTCATGAATGATGCAACAAATGAAGGTTTATGGCGAACAGATCAAAGGTATTTCCTGTGATAAGCTTGATAAAAGGTTGTTAAACCAGTGATGAGCAAGACCTTCCAAGCAGAAGTCAAATTTATCATGGCAAATGGGGGAGCTGTAGACCTCAAGGACCGGACCAGGGGTTTAAGTCAAGAAAATAACAACATACATCTTGAGTGGGTGGCAATTGACGTGCTTTGGGATTCGTGTGAAATACAAGGATTTGGTACGTATCAATTCAGGAACAATGCAACAGATGGAGGGTGTTAGGTGAACGGATCAAAGGTATTTTTGGTGAAACACGAAAGGTTTGGTACATATCAATTCATTAACAATGAAACAAGATGGACGGTGTTTGCTAAACGGATCAGATATATTCTTTGCGTCAAGGGTAACAAAGAAAGTGGTTAGTCAATAAACAAGCAAGGTCTTCGAGTGAAAATCAGTTATCATGGCAATTGAAGGAACAATAGATCTCGAGGTCAAGGCCAATGATTTAAATCAGGAAAGAAAAACATGCGCGCTGAGTTGGTAACAATCAATATGCTTGGGAGTCCATGTGAAACATAAAGGTTTGGTAAATATCTATATGAGCGGTGCAATAGATAGAGGGTATTGGGTCTGAACGATAAGAGGTATTTTCTGGGTTAAGGTTTACAAAGAAAGTGGTTAGTCCAGGAACAAGCAGGGTCTTCGAATGGAAATCAGTTATCATGACAAGTGAAGGAGCAACAGACGTCAAGGCCAAGGCCAGTGGTTAAGTCAAGAAAGAATAGAATATACACGGAGTGGGGGCAATGGACGTGCTTTAGGATTCATATGATACACAAAGGTTGGGGAGATGCCAGTTCATGCAATGCAACAAATAGAGGATATTGGTTCTTAATAGAGAAAAGGTATTTTATGTGATGAGGACGACAGAGAAAGGGGTCAGTCCATAAACAAGCAAGGTCTTCAAGTGGAAATCAATCAGCATGGGAAGTGAGGGAGCAATCTCCCTTAAAGTTCGAGGCCACAAACCAACCACCACATTTTAAACTGACAAGATTTTTCTTTGATTGAAACTGGGGCAAGAGATTTTCTTTGTTGTATTGTAGAAATTAGGAGCCCGCCTGGAGAACAAAGGTATACATTCAAGTTTTAGCAACCAGCAGCCCGCCTGGAGAACAGAGGTATACATTCAAGTTTTAGCAATCAGGAGCCCGCCTGAAGAATAGAGGAATACCCTTCAAGTTTTAGCAAACAGGAACCTGCCTGGAGAACAGAGATAAACATTTCATGTTGTAGCAATCAGGAGCCCGCCTAGAGAACAGAGGCATACATTTCAAGTTTCATCAGTCAGGAGCCCGCCTGGAGAACAGAGGCATACATTCCAAGTTTCAGCAGACAGAAGCCCGCCTGGAGAACAGAGGCATACATTTCAAGTTTCAGCAATCAGGAGCTCGCCTGAAGAACAGAGGTATTACAATTCAAGTTTTAATTTTCAAATTCTTAATAATATCTGGTAGTATGATGCCTAGCCACCAAACAGGGCAAGAGATTTTCTTTGTTGTATTGTCGAAATCAGGAGTCTGCCTGGAGAATAGAGGTATACATTCAAGTTTTAGCAATCAGAAGCTCGCCTAGAGAACAGAGGTATACATTTAAGTTTTAGCAATCAGGAGACCACCTGAAGAACAGAGGAATACCCTTCACGTTTTAGCAACCAGGAGCCCGCATGGAGAACAGAGGTATACATTAATAGTTGTAGCAATCAGGAGCCCGCCTGGAGAATAGAGGTATACATTTCAAATTTCAGCAGTCAGGAGCCCGCCTGGAGAACAGTGGACTACATTTCAAGTTTTAGCAATCAGGAGCCCGCCTGGAGAATAGAGGAATACATTCAAGTTTTAGCAATCAGGATCCCGCCTGAAGAACAGAGGAATACCCTTCAATTTTTAGCAGTTAGGAGCCCACCTGGAGAACAGAGATATATATTTCAAGTTTTTAGTAGTCAGGAGCCCGCCTGGAGAACAGAGGTATCCATTTCAAGTTTTAGCAATCAGGAGCCCGCCTAGAGAACGAGGTATACATTTTAAGTTTCAGCAGTCAGGAGCCCGCCTGGAGAACAGAGGTATACATTTCAAGTTTTAGCAATTAAGAGCCCGTCTGGAGAACAGAGGTATACATTTCAAGGTTCAGCAGTCAGGAGCCTGCCTGGAGAACAGAGGAATACATTTCAGTTTTAGCAGTCAGGAGCCCGCCTGGAGAACAGAGGACTACATTTCAAGTTTTAGCAGTCAAGAGCCCGCCTGGAGAACAGAGGACTACATTTCAAGTTTTATCGGTCAAGCATCACTCGGAGAAAGGGCAAAACATCTCAGACCACAATTCAAGGCAACAACAAAAGGATGTCACCGGGAGAATACAAGTCAACAAGGCAACAAGAACTACAAGGTCAAGTTTGAAGACGTAGATAGGACTTTTGTAATTCATAGATCATAGCTTAGTCTAGATTTTTTTTATTTGTGACATGGTATAATAAGGGGGTTCAGCAAGCAGTAGCAGCAGCAACAATAGTGAAATCACAGCTTCATGCTAGTCCCAGCTACAGAACATTCCAGAACTACACTGACCTGATTCCTTTTCGGCCAAGGATATGCAGGCAACCTCAGAAGCAGGGTGCGGTCAACTCTTTCAAAAAATGCTTCATACGGAGTATTCAAACGGGCAAAAATTGCTCGTATTTGCTTACTTATCTTTGCCCGAAAACTCTTCGCGTTCCCGAGCAAAGAGGGGCAGCTGTGAGCACGTGATTTTTTCCTATATGAATTACTCCCATAAATTCAAAACAAAATAATTTCTTTCAGTATTTACAATTTCGTGGATTATTGCGGTATTTTGGCTAATTGTTTGTATTTGTCTGTGCATGTTTATTTATTTAAATAACAAAAAATACAAAAATAATTGGCATCTGCATTTAGGGTTTAATTTTATATTTTAGGATTAATTAGAAAATTAATTATTTTATAAAATGGAAAATCACAAAAATATGTTTAATTTTCACTTTTAATTTTATCTTTGTTTTTGAGTAGTTTTTCTATTAATTTGTTTTTAATTAATTGTGTTAATAATCATTTTAGGTTTAATTAGTTTTTAGTTAGTTAATTAAGCGTTCTAGGAATTAATTTTGATTTTAATTAAATTTTGAAAAAAAAGGAAATTTTGAATTGAATTGTTTTGACATGGGAAGAAAAGAGAGAAGGTTAAATTGAGCCAAATTTTGGGTCTAAATCACTCAGGCCCAAACGGATTCCACCCCATTGACCCATCCAAAGCACCCCTTCACCCGGCCTAATTCACTCTCACCCGGTCCGGTCTTATCAGCTAACCAAATGACCCAGTTTCCCAAACCTTCAATCTGAGCCATTGATCCCATGTAATCTAACGGACAAGAACTGGTCGTGTCAGTAATATATAAGTGTCCGAAATCCCCTATCCCTCACTCGTCTCCCTCACAACCCCTCTCTGCAAACCCTAACGACACCGCCGCCAAATCCTCCACCGCCGGTGGCGGCGCCACCACAAACCGGTCTCAAATTAACACCAAATACCCTCCTAAACTCCCTCAGTCTAAATCAGCAAACATTTTCCCTCAAACATACCCAGAACTCCTCGAATATTTGTTGGAAAGTGGAAACCCTCGCGCCGCCACAATTTCTCCGGTGGCGGCGTCGCCTCCGTTCAAATCCAAAATCACACCCTAGAACCCTCTCCATCTCCCCATCCCAAATTTCAAACCTTTTACCCTCGAATCATATCTTAGTTCGTCGAATCTCAGATCAAAGGCTCGGGTCCTATGAACCCTAATCTTGCTCCATTTGTCAAGTTCAAGCTTCTGGGCCGATAATGGTTCTAAGTTTATGCCATGTCGACTTTTCTCCTCGAGAACGAGTGACTGGCATGGATTTCGATTCATTTCGAAGCCCATCGACCTCATGCAACACCAAAACCATCATGTCTGTTGAGAGATGCTTGCATGCGTTAGTCAGTAATTATTTCTCCTTCTTTGTGTCATTTTTCTTTCTTTTCTGACTTTGGTTAAAATAGTTCATTAAGAATATAATTGGGGACCAAATACTCTTAAGTCGTCTGTTCATTTTTTTGTTTGATTCAGTTGTTTGGTTCATAAGTTTCCAATTGTTGCTATGTTGACTAAGTGTTTCTTTTGGGTTTTGCTTGAATTATTTGAGTTCCCTGAGACTCAATTCTTTTCCCTCCCTCAATCTTTTCGTTTTGCATAAACTACCCTGTTTAATTGAGCTTCAATGCTCGTTGTCTGATGGTCCGAAGTTTGTGAGTTTTGGGCTATAGTATTCAGGCCCATGGTTTGGGTGAGGTTTTGTTTTAAGATGACCCATATCTGTTTTGGGTCTCTGCCAGTAGTTTAAGGGTAATTAGTTGTTGTT
This sequence comes from Nicotiana glauca, assembly GCA_026770625.1. Classification (NCBI taxonomy): domain Eukaryota; kingdom Viridiplantae; phylum Streptophyta; class Magnoliopsida; order Solanales; family Solanaceae; genus Nicotiana; species Nicotiana glauca. The sequence continues at coordinate 11,581 of MU689615.1, read as the reverse complement.
TAGAGGGTAGTTTAGGAAATAGGGCTTAGGGAATCTTAGTGTAACTGATTTCAGAAGTTTCCAGTAGGGGTTTAGCAGAATTTCAGATTTTTGGTTGGTTTGACTTGACCAACGAGTTTTAAAATGGAGGATGAAGTAGCAAAAAAGAAAATTAAAAAGGGACTAAAAGTCAAGGCTAAAATCTGAAGTTTGCCCTATTGGCTTGCCTATAAAGGCACTTTTCCTTGCCTTGCAAGATAGATTTTGAAAAGTTGAAAATCCAAAAAATAGAAAACTGCAAAAGTTTACTGTTGTCACGACCCAATTTTCAAACCCGATCGTGATGGCGCAGCCCAATCTATGCTCAGTCTAGAAATGCATATATAACATTGCTGCGGAGCGCAACCCAATCCATGCTCAGTATAGAAATGCACATAAGCCCCTTGGGCAGCAATAAAATAGCAGTTCTCAGCTCAAAACTTCAGTAAGATATCATTTAAGTTTTCAAATCATGAAAAATTGCTGAATTTGCAAAACAATATTAAAACCCTGGACCGAGATCAAATAATATGCAAAGTAATGCGAAAACAGTGATATCAATCCCTGAAGGATTCACATAGTTGGCACGAAGCCCAAACATGGCAATCAGCCCAAATTATGATGATAACAAGTAGTTTCAGTCAAATACGACGTAAAAATCAACAACCGGGACGGACCAAGTCACAATCCCCAACGGTGCTCTACGCCACGCTCACATTCGGCGTGCAAGTCACCTCAATACAGCACTATGATGTGCAAATCCGAGGTTTCAAACCCTCAGGATATCATTTACAAGTATTACTCACCTCGAACCGGCGAAATCTCAAGCTCGTGACGCCTTTTCCCCTCAATTCAGCCTCCTCGCGCGTCGAATCTAACCAAAATCATAGCGAATACATCACACTATGCCAAGGGAACAATACCCAATCGAAAACAATCAAAATATAGCAAAAATCTCGAAACTAGCAAAACCCGAGCCCCAAGCCCACTTCTCGAAAAATTACAAAACTCACATTACCGGATTCCTCGTCTCGCCACGAGTCTATACATGTCAAATTTACCAAAATCGGAGTCAATCTGACCCTCCAAATTCCATTTTTAACTTATAATTTCTCAAGCCCTAACTTACCCATTTTTGATGAATTTCCACCAATTTACATGTTATTTCTACCATAAACTTGAATAATTGGGCCAAGGGACTTACCTCCAATCGATTCCTAGTCAAGACTCTCAAAATCCTCGCCCAATGCTCTCAAGGTCACTCAACAATGGAGGAAAAATGCTTGAACTCGCGGATAAAATGTCCTATAAAAACCCTTCTGCCACCAGTCGACTTTCGCTTCTGCGATCCCCCTTCCGCTTCTGCGGCCAATTTCCCGCTTTTGCGGCCAATTTCCCGCTTTTGCGGATTTTCATTTAAAATTCCAATTCTGCTTTTGCGGCTCAAATTCCGCTTCTGCGAAACTCCCTCTTAAGACCCAAACCGCTTATGCGGTTAACCGTCCGCTTCTGCGGACTCGCTGATGCGAACCTCATTCCGCTTCTGTGGACTCGCTGATGCGAACCTCATTCCGCTTCTGCGGAACCACCCTACCAAACAACGAACCGCTTTTGCAACCTATAACTCGCTTCTGCGGAACGGCTTTTGTGGCCCATTTCCGCAGAAGCGAAAATACCTGATATTAGCAATATGAACCTGCAACAAACTTCAAGAACTCTCCGTTTAACCACCCGAACTCACCCCGAGGCCCCCGAGACCTCAACCAAAACCACCAACATATCTTAAAATATTACCCAAACTTATTCCAATCATCACAACACATCAACCAACACTAAAATCATCAATTCTCATCGGATTCAAGCCTAAGTTCTTTAAAAACTTCTGAAACATAAATTCGATCAAAAGCCCGACCAAACGTTGTCCGAATGACCTAAAAATTTGCACACATATCCAAAATCACCCAGCGAAGCTACAACATTTCTCGAAATTCCATTCCGACCCTTGGATCAAAATCTCACCCATCAACCGGAATTCGCCAAAATACTAACTTCGCCAATTCAAGTCTAATTCTACACCGGACCTCCAAAATCAATTTTGATCACAATCCTAAGTCACAAATCACTTCCCGAAGCTAACGGAATCACCGGAAATCACATCTGAGCCTTCTAACTCATAAATCAACTTCCGGTTGACTTTTCCAACTTAAGTCTTCCTTAAAAAGACTATGTGTCTCATTTCTTATCAAGACCAGTCCAAATCAACTCTAACACACCACATACCGATAACGAAACATGAAGAAGCATAAAATGAGGGAAACGAAGCAGTGACACATGAGACGACGGGTCGGGTCATCACATCCTCCCCAACTTAAACAAATGCTTGTCCTCGAGCGTACCCAGAGTTGTACTAGAAGGAACCCAATAGCTGAATGACCTTATCAAGCATATACCCGGGGTGATCCCTCATCACCCTATCTCACATAGGTCCGATAACATAATATAGCTGAAATTTCATGGTCCATCTAAACCATAAACCGTAGGACCACATAGCACTTTCTGAAATCATACACAAGATCAGAACCTCACATCTATACTCAGAATGAGTGCGAACATGCTGTAATAACCTATACATGTAACCTCAGGTAGAACCATATGATATACCACATAATCCAAACACTCCAAACGATAGACTCTATTCACGGCAGTTGCCCACAATAACGAAATACCGATAGAAAACCTATTATTAGCTAAAGTCTTATTCCAACACTTTCATATACTGCTAACGATAAATAAAACACGCGATAAACCTTAACCATCTCTCAGATTTCCCATACATGAAGCCACTTCCTTTTGACTAATCCCACAATAGATTTCCGGGCCAACCTCGATATTATCCTTCTAACCAGCTGGAATCAAATCTGTTCATATTCGTTAATGACTCCAATGACCACCTCGAATCCAACACGCCACTCTGGTGATATGACACCTCAATACAGGCCTAAGCCACAACTTGCATAATGCACGCACTATTAAGGAACGGTCTGAACATACTCAAATCAGGACAAATGACTCAAACAGAAGAGTTGTACCTCAAGCTCCTCAATACCGTTACAACACAAAGCTGAGACCCTGTCTCACATCATAGAAATAGCGTACATGAATCCTCCTCGAAAGGTCATAACTTCACGTGGCCTTGCCACAACGCGCGATCCTATCCAAACACGGTTACACATGAAACACCTCAAGTTACCATGCTCAAAATAGATAGCCACGTACAAATTGATGTCTGAAACCAAGCAATACATTACACCCACGGTGAAACAAATAATACATGACATGCAACCCGATAAGCCATAACCAATACTCCATACACCAAGCAACACTCAATTACTCTTCCCGCTCGACTTCCTTTCTGAATCCTTAATAGAACCGCACCACATGTGCCCATATCCAACAAATCATAACGTCTCACAGCACAGAAAAGCAACTCACAGATCTCCTTAGATCACTAACAAGCTCAATACGATCGAATAAGCCTATCTCTCAATAATACAACTCGGGACTAACCAAGCTAACTCAAGCTAAATACGTAGCCACATTGGCCTGCCAACAAACTCAATACCAAGAAGCCTGAAGCTTCTCCTCCCACTACTATAACTCCTGCTGGAGCCGTACGATACTGTGCCCGGCACCAAATAAATACCAAAATCCACAATCTCGCCCGGCGACATGCCCGGCTACAAGAAACGCATCTGAAAAAGTCCCTCAATACCGGAACTGAATCAATGGTAGAAGCCTCTACACTGACATCCACCTCAAAGGCCCAATTAAGAAAAGCAGTCCTTCCTAGTCGTCCACTGGTCTATGGAATACAACCACTCTGTTAGAACATAATCTAGTGCACTCCGCCATGCAACCTGTGGCATTTTTCGACATAACCCATAGCACAATAGTCTAGAATAACACAACACTGAGACAACCAGTCTACACCCCAATATCATATCCAGAATCTAATATACCAAGCAAAGAAAGATCCACCCGGGCTTCCAAATCCCAATAGCCGCTAGCGGTACCAATACACACGATCCACAACCGCTATATAGTCTGAACCTGAGAATTCCCAGTCCCCAACTCCATATAGAACACGAATCACTGTACCCGATCCCAAATTCCGCAGTATGAATACATATAACACCTCGAGTACCCAATCATTCTTCAAAAGATATTCTAAAATTCTCCTGTGCCATCAAACAAACTCAGATATCAGCAGTCGATTTAGCAAGAAAGTGTCGTAATACTACCGAAGTATCATAAGTCCAATCACATTACCTTTCTTCCAAGACATATACTCTCGTCAAATCACTTCCAATTAGCAGTACCATTTCCTTGATTACCTGAGGCTACCCGTAGCCTAAGAATGTTATGAACTTCTATTCAGAACTGATCTGTAACTCATCTAGCCAAGACCTTCCGTCAATCCCATCTAGAAGAAGAATCATTACACATTCCCTGCTTCGCATACCCATAGAAAATATATCCATCTCCAAACCACGGTAAAACCCAACAAGAACTCTCTCCCAATTCCATTCGCATAAGCTAATCTTCCAGGACTGAATCCTCTTATCCAAACAAAGCTAAGAAAGCTGTCGGAACTCAAGAGCTTTGCTGCACGATACCTGTAAAAGCTCATTACCTAGAACATATAGGAAGAATCAACCATATTCTTACCATACTGATTCGGTCTACTATCAAGTTATTCCATCTATCTAATTTCCCTTCTGTTTCATCATCAACTTAATATCTCTCCCTCGCTGTAGCATCACAATGCCTCAATCCAGGCTTACCACACGAGATTCGAACATAAGACCACACTGTCTAAGACCCATAGGCCACTGAATACTCTCTCAATCGTGCCCAGAAATACCACATTCCAGAACACTTTACTGTGAAGAACTTCCTGCGAATTGAATTCGTTACCATTACCTTCGAGATACTGATACGTAGGATCCCATAATAGACATAAAAATACAACAAACCTCTACATTTTCCGATGAAAACACGGTCTCTGACCACATACACAACCTTGAGGCACCTGATTATTACATGTAAAATCTTGAACATATTAGAATCATTCTCGAAAGTCATTCACTCTTATTCAAACTGCAAATTACCTGACTCAACGAACAGAACCACTCGTGCCTTATTAGCACTCTGACACCGCAGGATATGATCTCATTCCAATACAAACAAACATATTCCTTCTCTATACACTGAGCATTCTTTATCATCGACAGCTCAAGACATCCTATTATTTCCACACATCTACGAAGTACCATATAACCTTTGTCAAAATTTTGCTTCACTCATGCCATCCTCGGCTCAATTTCTGCAACCAGAATTGATCCGCCAGCATATCTCAAAACGGAGCCAACATAGCACATAACCGTACCATCAGCTAATCAACAACAATCTCCCCAACTTGGCTCGAAGCCATATATCAGGACACACTCAATAACCCTTAATACTTTTACTCTAATGATGCCACAATATCATAGTGAGATTAAACTCAAATCATCTACTAGTTTGTGAAAACACAGATCATCTAGTACTGAAATCCTTGGCAAACCCCGCATTCATCCCCACATCAGTTGAGCACACTCTCTTAAGCGAACCAAATTTTCAAATTTCAACACGTACTCTTCAATTACACATGAGATCTTCTAACATACACATAAAGATCATACCAATTAAGAACAGTCCACAGGAGATAACCCACCTGCTTCGCCTCAATTTAGTACTTCAACATACCTTCCACCATTATATACGTTACACAGTTATTTAGTCTTCCTGAGTCTGAACTCATATCGCCATATATAATGCACTTTACTTTCCAACTAGGAGACACGAAAAATATTCTTCACGCGCCCATAACTCGGGGCTACACAACAGATTACAATAGGAAATGAATCATTTACCAGTTCATCTATTATCCAGCAGACTTCTTCATTACTACCAAGTCATATAAATACACCTCGCAGCACTAACATACTCATCACATGGATATCCAACCACCATTCCAGCTAATAAGGACAATACTGAACATATAAGTTCAAAACACGTGCTCACACGATCAGCACCTCAGTGCTCAAGCCATAGGCAAGATCCGGCCTCAAGTCCTCCAGACTAGCCCAACATCAAACTTACAGAGATCACATCTCGCCCCTTGATCGGGGAATCACAAGCCATCAAGGCACATATAATACTAAGCACTCATGTGCGCATACAGACGTGTGGAGGGAATTTAAAGAGCTATATCTCAAGCTAAATCAAGTACGTACGAAAAGAATTCAAAGAAGGTGAAGTTTTTCCTAAAGGTTCTACAGCCTCTCGAGGATAAATACAGACGTCTCCGTACCGATCCGCGAGACTCTACTAAACCTGTTCATGACTCGTGAGACCTAGTAACCTAGGCTCTGATACCAACTTGTCACGACCCAATTTCCAAATCCGGTCATGATGGCGCCTCTCGTGAAGACAAGGCCAACCAACAGAACAACGACGCCTCTTTCAAAATTACGAAACATAAATGAACAGATAAATACAACTTAATGATAATAATGATTGATATCTACAACCCAACACAGCCCGACCGGGGTGTCACAAGTCACGAGCATCTAAAGAAGACTGAACACAACTACTAGGCCAATAATAATACACAAAATAAAATCTGGAATCAAAGGACGAAGTCCGGTGCCGCGAACGCCGGCGGTCACCTTGCTCAGCTACGATAACAAAACCCCCAATCAGCTCTAACCCACTACCGGGTAACGAATACCTGCAACTGCACACGAGGTGCAAGGGGTAGAGTGAGTACTCCAACTCAATGAGTAATAAAAGTAAATAACAACTGAGCAGCAGAAATCACGTAAGGCACTCCATCATGTTGTGAGCACGTGATTTTTGCCCTAAGCAAATTATTCCTAAAAATACAAACAAAATAATTTTTAAATTTTGTTGATATTGATGCCATTTTTGTGTTAAATAGTTGCATAATAATTCATAAAAAATATACAAAAATACGCATATGCATTAAGAGTTTAATTTTATAATTTTGGTATTAATTCATTTTTGGGAACAAATTAATGAAAAATCAAAAATAGCATTTTTGTGTTTTAATCGAAAATTACCATAAAATAGATAATAATTAGTGTAACAATTTAATAAAAAGAAAAAGAAAATACAAAAATACAAAAGAAAAAGAAAAAAATACAAAAATACAAAGGAAAAGTATAATACAAAAATACAATACAATAAAATTTGGACTAATACAAATTACACCAATTAATAAAGCCCAAAAATTAGAAATGTCCAAGCCCAAAAGAGATTATACCCGGTCTGCCCCATTCTTCGAAAAAACGACAGGGTTTCAGTACAAGAGATCTCAGCCGTTAAATATGTGTATCCAACGGTCTTGGTTTTGCTTCTCATTAATTGAAACGACGGCGTTTCATTTCAGGTGATCTGAGCCATTCGTTTGATCAATCTAATGCCTGAGAATGAATTTTCATTTAAAGCAAACGGTGTCGTTTCCAGGTATAATGAATCTGAGCCGTTGATTCATCTGATCCAACGGTCTCAGTTCATTAGTAGGCTTTTAATACATCAAACGTTACACCCCTTTACTCATTTTCAACCCCTTTCTTCCCCATCAACAAACCCTAGCCGCCCGTAATTTCTCTCAGTCCCCACCGGAACCCTACCGGTGGGAGACGCAACCTTTACCAATCACCCCGTTCTCAACACCATATAACCATTGTGGCCTCCTCTTCCCGCCCCTCCACTTCCTTTCCCTCAAATAAGTCCAGATCCATTCGAATATTCAATTTAGTGTTGCCGGAACCCTAGTTCCGGCGAACACTACTTCACTAAAATCACTCCAAAATCACCCTGTGATATCCTCTTGACATCCTTAACCCCGTTATGAAGCCCTCAAGTCTCAAAGATCACTGCAAAACCCAAAAACTTTAAAGAGAAGTTTGCCGGTGACCAAAAACTTCAAGAAAAGACCATAAGGCCTCCTGGATGCCGGAGTTGGTCCTTAAAAGAAAAAGAAGAAAAAAAAACAAGACTGTCAAAAAATTAATAATAAGGAAAAAAGCTAAGTATTTCTCTTCCTTTCTTTCTTTTGATTTCTTTTATTTTTTCTATGTATGCATGTATTTGTTTTCTTTTGATACTTGATAAAATGATATAATATCTTAGGCTCTTTGATTATTACTTTTATTCGCTGAAATAGTATTAAAATTGATACTGTTTTTGAAATTAAAAAGAGATGAAAATCATAATAAATAATTTTTTGATATTAGATAATTTCTGTGTTGATTGTTTTGAAACTGATAGTGATAATGAATAATTTGGTTAGAATTTTTGATTGGTTTTTGAAAAAAAAATTTCGATTCTGTTAATCATTAATTTTTAATTTTTTGATTCAGAAAGTTAGAAATAATTTGATTTTGTTATTAGTAAGTCCTAAGAATTGAATTGTTAGTTTTAATTGGTTATAGCTGTCTCATGAATAATTCTGAAATTAATCGAAATATAATGAGGTAAAAGGGTAAAGGATAGAAGGGTCATTTGGTAAATATGACTTGGATTCAGGGGTGTTTTTGGGTACAACAAAGGGGTTAGATGTAATAAGCCTTAGGAGGTAGGGGTAGTATGGGCAACATGAAAGGGCAGTTTATATTATTGTAAAATCCAGCAGTTTCGAGTAATAATACTCTAATTCACATTAATATTTGAAGTTGATTTTAAAAGTGTGAATGAATTATTAATCAAGCTTTTGGTGATACAAATTATAAATAATCGCCAAATAGGTGTAATGAGGATATCAGCCCATTACTAGTTTCTAAATGTGCAATGTATTCAGTTAAATATTGTCAATTGCTTATTAAAAGTGATAGTAAAATGTGGATATTTGAATTCTGAATTTGTAAGATAATACATTAACAAATAGTTAAGATCATCCTCATTCGGAAATCTGTGAAGCATGCTGGTTCAATT
>MU689613.1:128029-233917 GCA_026770625.1 Nicotiana glauca | reverse complement strand
GGGGGAGGGGGATTGGGGGTGGGGAGGGGGGAGGGAATGAAAATTTTATTGAATTTTGACCGAACCCATAAAGTTGCCTACGTATCCCCTCTTAAATATGAATCAGGTCAGACGTAGTTCAACTTACATCGTATGAGAAATCGTAAATGGTTACACATAGTATCACTTCATTGCATTTGAATTGATCGGTTTCGGCCAAACTTCTCCGTCCATTTCTGCAAGTATGAGGGATCCTTCGGTTAGAACCAGGTGACCCATGTACGGACCCTGCCAGTTGGGAGAGAATTTCCTTTTGGCTTCATCTTGATATGGGAAAATCTTTTTCAACACCAGTTGCCCCGGTGTGAACCGTCTTAGTTTGACTCTCTTGTTGAAGGCTCGGGACATTCTGTTCCGATAAAGTTGACTATGGCAAACTGCATTCATTCTTTTTCCATATATAAGAGCTAACTTCTACGTATCGACTTTTTACCCATTCTGCATCGTCGAGCTCAACTTCTTGTATGATCCTTAAGGAAGGAATTTCTACTTTGGTGGGAATGACTGCCTCAGTACCATAAACCAACATATAGGGAGTTGCAGCAGTTTGATGTTCAGACTGTGGTGCGATACCCCAATAAAGCAAATGATAGCTTTTCGTGCCACTACTTATGTTTCTCTATCATTTTCCTTAGTATCTTCTTGATATTCTTATTGTCGGCTTCTACAGCTCTGTTCATCTGAGGTATGTAGGTTGTAGAATTCTTGTGATGGATCTTGAAGGTTTCACACATGGCTTTCATCAAGTCACTGTTGAGGTTAGAACTGTTATCAATAATGATTGACTCTGGGATGCCGAACTGACAAATGATATAGTCGCAGACAAAGTCTACCACGACTTTCTTAGTCACTGCCTTGTACGATGCTACTTCAACCCATTTGGTGAAATAATAAATAGCCACTAGTATAAACATGTGCCCGTTTGATGCGGCAGGTTCGATTGGTCCAATAACATCCCTTCCCCAAACGACGAATGACCACGGTGAGATTGTTGCATTAAGCTCATTTGGAGGCACTTTTATCATGTCTGCATGTATCTGACAGCGATGTCACTTTTGAACATACTGGATGCAGTCCGTTTCCATAGTTATCCAAAAATAACCAGCTTGGAGTATCTTCTTTGCTAAGACAAAACCATTCATATGTGGACCGCAGGTACCTGCTTGAATTTCCTCTATTAGCCTAGATGCTTCCTTTGCATCGACACACCTTAATAATCTTAAATTAAGAGTCCTCCTATATAGGGTTCCTCCGCTGTGAAAGAAATTTTTTGACAATCTTCGAAGTGTGCGCTTTTGAGTAGTGTTTGCAAGCTCCGAGTATTCTCTTTTGGCTAAATATTCCTTGATGTCGTGAAACCAAGGCTTTCCGTCTGCTTCTCCCTCAACATGAGCATAGTAAGCTGGATGATCATAGATATTTACAGGGATAGGATCAATGAACTTCTTGTCTGGATGCTGTATCATGGATGATAGGGTAGCCAATGCATCAGCGAACTCATTCTGGACTTTGGGAACATGCCGGAATTCTATATTTGTGAACCTCTTCCTCAACTCCTGTACATGATGCAAACACGAAAGTATCCTGGAGTTCTTGGTTGCCCATTATTCTCGGACCTGATGTATGAGCAAGTCTGAATCCCCGATCACTAGCAACTTCTGAATGTTATGTCAATGGCCAGCTTGAGCCCTAAGATGCGGGCTTCGTACTCGGCCATGTTGTTAGTGCACGGGAACCTGAGTTAGGCAGATACCGGATAATGCTGGCCAGTTTCTGATATTAGGACTGCTCTTATGCCAACTCCTTTGAAATTTGCTGCTCCGTCGAAAAATATTCTCCATCCATCATAGGATTCTGCAATGTCTTCTCCTATGAAGGATACCTCTTCATCAGGAAAATACGTTTTTAGGGGTTCGTATTCTCCATCCACATGGTTTTCTGCAAGGTGATCTGCTAATGCCTGTCCTTTGATTGCTTTCTGAGTTACATAGATAATGTCAAATTCACTCAGCATGATTTGCCACTTGGCTAGCTTACCCGTGGGCATGGGCTTCTGGAAGATGTACTTCAATGGATCCATCCTTGATATGAGATAAGTAGTGTAGGCACAGAAATAGTGCCTCATCTTCTGAGCTACCCAAGTCAGGGCACAACAGGTGCATTCCAACAGAGAATATCGGGCCTCATACGGGGTCAACTTCTTGCTGAAATAGTAGATGGCCTATTCCTTCCTCCCCGTTTCATCATATTGCCCAAGAACACAACCGAATGCTCCATCCAACACTGTAAGGTAGAGTAGTAGGTGTCTACCTAGTTCAGGTGGAACCAAAACTAGTGGTGTTAACAGGTACTCTTTGATTCTGTCGAAGGCTTTCTAGCAGTTGCCTATCCATTTGGTAGAGGCGTCCTTCTTTAGCATCTTAAAGATTGGCTCACAGATGACAGTAGATTGTGCTATGAACCGGCTAATGTAGTTAAGTCTTCCCAAGAAACTCATTACTTCTTTCTTGTTCTTTGGCGGTGTCAATTCTTGAATAGCTTTGACCTTCGATGGATCCAGTTCTATCCCTCGACGACTTACAATTAATCCAAGCAATTTTCCAGCTAGAACCCCAAAAGCACATTTTGCGGGGTTCAACTTCAGGTTGTACCTTCTCAGTCTATTAAAGAATTTCCTTAAATCTTTCATGTGATCAACGGATTTCTTGGACTTAATGATGACATCATCTACATACACTTCGATCTCCTTGTGTATTATGTCATGGAAAATGGTAGTCATGGCCCTCATGTAGGTGGCCCCAGCATTCTTTAACCCAAATGACATCATCTTGTAATAATACATCCCCCATGGCGTAATGAAGGCTGTTTTCTCAGCATCCTCCTCATCAATCCATATCTGGTGATATCCATCAAAATAATCAACGAATGATTGTAGCTCATGCTTGGCGCAATTGTCAATCAAGATGTGTATGTTTGGCAAGGGGAAGTCGTCTTTGGGACTGGCCCGGTTGAGGTCCCGATAGTCGACACAAACTCTGACCTTCCTGTCCTTCTTTGGTACTGGCACAATATTGTCTAACCACGTCGGATATTCCACTACCCTAAGAACCTTAGCTTTGACTTTCTTAGTGACTTCTTCCTTGATTTTCAGACTCATGTCAGGCTTGAACTTTCTGAGCTTCTGTTTTTCCGGCGGACATGTCAGATCAGTCGGTAGTTTGTGTGCCATAATAGATATACTCAAAATAGTCATGTCGTCATATGACCAGGTGAATATGTCCTCATACTCCTTCAAAAATTCTGTGTACTCCTCATTTTCTGACGGTTACAGATGAACAATGATGCGAGTGTCTTTGACATTTTTTGCATCTCACAAGTTAACAACCTCAGTTTCGTCCAGGTTGGACTTAGGTCTATTCTTAAAATCCTCAACCTCTTTAACAACCTCTTTTGGTATATCATCTTCCTCTGAGTCTATATCTATTTGTTGCATTGTCTCGTTGCATGTCACAGTCATTGGTTCATTAAGATAAGTAATAGTACTGCTGTTTGATTAAAGTAATGAGAGAAAATAATAAGAGTGAGATGTATAAGAAAATTGAAATACTTAATAAATTTTATAAGTGTTTTGAACATTAGAGCTCTTTCTTGCGAAAAAATAAAAATGCGAAATGAAAATAAACTTGTAAAATAAAATAGTGTGTGGTGCTTTGTTCAGCCTTGCTACTCGGAGGAACACCAGGCTCTGGTGGTCCTGATGGTCCAGATGTCGAGACGTGCTCCTCTGTTTACAGCCTATATGGAAGGGCCTTCCTCCCCCTCCTCCTAAAAAATAATGCAGCAATCCATGTCATCATCTTCCAGGAACAAGTTCCTCATTGCTGCTAATTCTTCCTCTTCTTCTGACCCATAGATAACTTCGGTCGGCTAGAAGGTCTGCTCCAAATGGTGTATCGGCTGCTCCAATGGATAGTAAGGACCGCGCCGGGGTGGCGACCATTCCTTGAATTCTTTTCAGGTATACTCATACCCCCATCCGAAGGTGGTGCCATGCTTCTTGAGCTTTATGGGCTTAGCGATTCCTTGGAGATTCTTGCCAAGTCCCATGCTAGGTTCATACCCGCTCCAATTTAGTATGCTTTCAATTTTGTTGTCCCATTATTTGTCTTTATCGACATCGTTGACCCGCTTGATGTGGTGATAAGTTTCCCCACCTATTCGTCATCTTTCTCCAATTGTTGGAATGGTCTGGAGACTATATATGGGATTACTACCATCACTATGAATGATCACCTCCTGGTGATTCCACTCAAATTTCACTGCCTAATATAGTGTTGATGCCACGGCCCCGGCGACATGAATCTATGATCGTCCTAGCAATAGATTGTAAGACGCTGGCACGTCTATCAGTTGAAAATCCACATCAAACCAAGTAGGCCGCATTTGCAAATGTAAGCTAATTTCCCCAATAGTGGACCTTTGAGAACAGTCGAAAGCCTTAACATTGATGTCTCCATCCTTGATTTCATGCAGTCCTTTCCCTAATGTACTGAGTGTTACCAATGGATAAATGTTGAGACTGGACCCTCCATTGACCAGGATCCTGGCAATAAAATAATCCTCGCACTGCACAGTGATGTGCAATGCCTTGTTGTGACTCAATCCTTTTGGTAGCAACTCATCTTCATGGAAAGTGATCTTGTGACTCTCTAATACCTGCCCTACCATATTTTCCATCTCTCCTCAAGTGATGTTGCTGGGTACATATGCCTCACTCAACACTTTTAACAGAGAATTCTTATGTGTATCAGAACTTTATAGTAAAGCCAAGATAGAGATTTGTGCCGGTGTTTTGTTCAATTGATCGATGACTGAGTACTCCATTACTTGTATCTTTTGCCAGAGGTCATTGGGCCCTATTTTAATGATGGCTTGTCGACCAAAGGTTTGGTTACTCGACTCAGCCAAGTGTTCCAGAGTATAAACCCTGCCGGTTCTTGTCATGCTTGTACTGCAACTGCTTCTCCAGTTTTGGCTTTTCCTTTTCTCTTTGCCTCGGTTGTGTAATACCAAGGGATAACCTTCGTATGGAATGGTGGTATGGCTGACGTAGCTATTGGAATGGGTACCCTTGCTTTGGAAGGTAACACAGCAACCTCAAATGGTACAGGTGCCTTTGAGGACCCAAAATCGGCCTCAATCGGTCCTGGCATATTTGCAGAAGAAGGTGCTTCTAACTCAAGTGGTATGGACATGTTCACTTCAGCGTCTCTAGAAGGCTGGATCTAGACTACAATCGAATTAAGGGTGACTGTTGGTTTCTTTGGCTCGTCTCCTTCAGCGATCAATCCGAACGATCCTTTGGTGTCCTAATCATCCTCTACTTCAATCATATGAACACCTCCACCCTTGTGGTCTGATAGAGGGTTTTTGCAAACATTCAAAGCAGGATCCTTTGCCACGATGATCCTGTTTTAATCAAAGTATGGATCTTGTCCTTTAGAGAGCGGAATTCATAAAGGGTATGCCCCTTCATGCCAGAATGGTATGCACAATTTTTATTCGGGTTGATCCACTGGGAAGGGTTTTCAGGGGTTATAGCAGGGATAGGGGTGATATAACTAGCAGCTTTGAGTCTTTCATACAACTGGTCGATTGGTTCGGCAATGGCGGTATACTATTTAGGAGGTCTGCGGTCAAAATTTGGTCGAGGTCTTGGAAAGTTTTGGCGAGCGAGAGGTGATTGATAGAAGGATGATTGAGTGTAGTAAGCTTAGTAGACATGTGCGGGTTGGGAATATCTAGGTGAAACAGGTTGGTATGTAGAAGGTGGATGCGATTGATAAGTAGGCGGTGGAGCTTGGTAGGAAGGCGCGGGTGTTTGGAAATTTGGAGTGGGTTGATATGCAAGTGGAGATATCGGGTAGTTTTGGTATTTGACAGGTGATTTGGTTCTCTGTGCAACCATTACGGCACTTACGTCCCTCTTCTTGGACGTACCACTGGACTGCAGAGCCTTGTTGGTGGCTTGCAAAGCTTCAAAGTTAGTAACCATACCACTCTTGATACCTTTCTCCTAGCTTAATGATGTTAGAAAATTTATGGTTCTCGATCAGCATCAGTCTTTCATAGTATTGCTGGTCCTGAGCCCGGACGAAAAATTTGTTCTTCCCCTAAAGCAGGTCGAACCTTAGCAGCCTCTGATCTCTAATGAGTGGCATACTCGTGGAACATTTCTGTGGGTTTCTTCTTTAAATTCTGAATGTAAAACACATCCAGTGCATTTTCCATGTTGAACCTAAACCTATCCATGAAGTCAGAAGCCATACTAACCCAGTTTGACCACTTCTTTGGGTCTTGGATAATGTACCAAGACAGAGCATCTCCTTTCAGGATCCTCATGAAAAGTTTCATGCAGATCTTCTCATCTTTCCACCCTGACCAATTTGTCGCATTATGTCCTCAAGTGAACTCTGGGATCCCCTGTACCATCGAACATTTCAAACTTGGAAGGTTTGTACCCCTCGGGCAGTTCGACATCGGGTTGTATGCATATATCTTCATAGTTTAGCCCTTTAATTCCTTTACTACCTTTGGTCTCTTGGATCCTGGTGGTCAGCTTCTTAAGTTTTTTCTGCCAAATTTCTAATGAACGAGTCTTTATTATCAGACTCATGTGTGCTTGATATGAGTTGAGTAGGGTGCAACATAGTTTCCACGTAGATGGGGGTGTTGTGTTGGTTGTGCCAGTGGTCATTTGTGGAGTTCAATAGTTTCGGGATGAGCAACGAAGTGTTGTTGGGAGTGTGGCAAGTATTGCAATGGTGGTGAGGAGCGGGATGGTTTGGGACATTTTGTGGAGGTATGGGATTCTGAGTAACTTCTAGGGCGGCAAGGGAAAATGAAAGACTTTCCAAATTCCGGACTTGATCAAGCTCTTATTGGAATTTTAGTAAATTTTGTTCTATCTAAGAGACATTCTCCTTGGGACCATGGCACTATGAGTGACCTCCACCCATTCGGTTGAGTTGTTTGAATCTTCCATTATTCTTTTTCTTTTGTGCCTGACAGGATTGGGAGGAGGAGTAGGTGGAGGGCCCCTGGATCTTGTAAAATATGCTGATGTTGCCAGAGCTCATGAACTAACCTTTGGGCAGGGGAATAAACAAAAAGCAAAAACAAAAAGGTAACAAGTTAGTAAGGATTATAAGAAAAGATGTTGCGATATTTAAACGCATAGTGCGAGAATATAAATCGTGTCCTAACTTGGGAGCCTCGTTGTTCCCGAGGTAGGCCTAGCGACAAGTTGATTTGGAGAACTTATAATGCTAAATGCCTCATTTTATTGATAAAAATAAGACAAATCCAAAAATGATACTAAAATAGCAGAAGATAAAATGTCACTAATGGCCATTGGCCTTATTACATTCAAGGCAAAAGTAAAGGAATCCTAGCTACTTGGTCCCAGAAGGACCTTCCCCAGATTCGGCTTCTTTGGCTCCGTCGAACAGTTTCACTAGCTCACGAAGCCCTAGCAGCAAGTAGGCTCTAGCCAGGTGTCCACCTTCGTTTCCCTCAGCATTCTGGAAATCTTCGACCCTCTTGATGAATTTCCTTTCTAGCTCCACTAAACCCCGCTCCAAGTACCCCAGTCGCTTGTTGGTGCTGACAGCCATGTCCTTCCACTCTTCAATTAGCTTTTGGTTGGCTTCTTGAATTTCCCGGTGCTCACTTTCGCATTCCCGAATCCTCTTGTGCAATTGGTTGTACTTAACCTGTGCTTCAGCTTTCTCGTCGATGATCCTATGTCCTCGAACCAACCCGAGCTGACCCAAACCACTATGATTATCTTCCAACCAGCTTGGATAGCATGGCGTGTAACCAGCATGGTACCTGTATGTCTTAATAGTATCCCTTCCCATAATGATTTTGCAATGCCACATATGTTGGGCTTGGCACTTGTAAGGGCTGTCATCGTCTTGAAATTCGGCCCGAAAGTGATTCATCTTGTCGAACCTTGGTATAATCTACTTCCTACCTGCCTGCCTCATGACTTAAAGAGGGATAGAAGGATAAGTTCCTCTCAAACCGATAAGTATAAGAAACAGTGCATCCCTAGATCGAGCAGTGAACTCTTCAGTAGGGAACCATTCGAACATCCATTGTACTTGGTCTTCTTTCAGATTTTCGAACAACTCTACCCATCCCTTGGCATATTCGAGTTGAGCAAACATATTGGGCATGTAGTTCCTTCGCCTTGGCTGATGGAAGGCGATATGATCATCCCAATCCCTACGCTAGATCTCTTGGAGATATTCACTCTTTTGGAGGTGCTCCATAAGCTAAAGTTGGAGTAATAATTTTCAACCCTCGAAGTGCTTGGCTCCCTGCTGACATTTTTCTATGGCTCGGTATATCTCTGCAATAATCATGGGCACTATGCTAAATGGCTGCCCGCAAATTCCCTCCATTAAAGTATTGGTGACCATGGCTAGTCTGGTATGGACCCTAGCTTTCTTCATTGGAAATACTATCATCCCTAAGAAGCAGGACATAAAGACAAAGACCCTTCTATAGATATGCCCCAATGATGTGAGGGCGAACTCCTCAGGGTCCTCAAAGTACCATGGTCAGTCGGCTTGCATCTATGGTCCTTTTCTCACCTATTTGAGGCTGTTCTAGTATGATTCCGAATAAGATCGTCCTATACGACTATGATCTATGGGATTCTAAGCATGTTTCTTCACCTCTATGTTGTTCACTTCGAAACCCTAATTTCTTTTTCTGAACCTCTTAGATCTGTACAGATCTGAGATGATTTAGACTTATCTCATATAATTTTTACAACAACTTTGAGATTCTTTACAAGCATCGTATTATTTTCAAGTGATTTTCATCCTTTTCTAATCTAGGGTTTCTAGAAATTTCTTTTATGAAAATGTTTGATGATTTTTTGAGTGTTTGATCTTTTGCTTTTCAAGTGTTTTGAATGATTTTGTAAGTTTGCTACAACCTTAATTTGTTTATACTGAAAACTCTAATTTTTGGACGTTCTTCATTTGGTTTCCGAGTACTGGTATATCTACAGTGTTCTTGCTTTGGTTCTTATGATTTCTCTTTAACCATTTGAATGTCTAGTGGTTTTCTTACCCTAATATACCTCTACTAAGATTCTTAATTCAACTTTTCACTCATTCTATATGTTTGTGTTTATCCTGACTATTCATTTCTTACCTTATCTGCTAAACTTGCTGACTCTTCCATGATTTTCCCTCTAACTGATCCCTATTAGGGTTCTAACCTAATTTTTTGTACTAAGTTCTATGTTTCTGTGAAATTTTACTTAGTTTATTTTCTATTTATGGGAATTGATATATATTCTTTCTAGAAATCAGTGTTACTTTGAAATTTTGGCTGATTGATTACTCCGTTAAAGATTGGTATGCATAGACTTTATTTGTTTCCTTGTTTATAACTTTAATTGGTCGTCTCTGCCTTAATTGTTTACCCGTATAATTTTGGGATTCTTATTGATTCTTTATTTGGTATGGTTTGGTATTTTTTGATTTAATTAAACCTCTATTGTTACTGTTTGGCTAATTACCCCTAATTAAAGGAGTCTATTCTAAACTCCTTATATGATTGGGTCCTGGCTGCCCTTAATTGACGATTTCTGATTTTTTTACCTTATTGACTCTACCCTCAAACTTCTATATAAGCACTCTCTTATTCTCACTTCAAACAAGAACATTAGTCCACAAAATAGCACATTTACACTCTAAAGCTTTCTTTTCTTATGATTTCTGTATGTTTAATCATGTTCAAGACATATCAGGTTTCATGTATTACAAATATGATCTAAATATTTATTGTCCATGATTATTCTGCTAAGTCTTTAAGACCCTAAGTATTTTATGCAATTTGTTGACTATATGTTTCCTCTATACCCTATCCATGTACCCCCCCTCCCCCAAATGTGACTCTTATGTTCCCCAATCCCGTTATCCATATGTGAGATCTATTAAATATTTTCTAAATCTGGATGTTTTATGACCAATTGACTGTCTGCTGTTTTCAAAAGAGTTTTGGTACTCTTATCAAATTGTCTTTTACTACCAAACTATTTCATGTTTCTAGTCCTCTCTATACTATTTTGAAAACCTTTTCAAAACTATGTCAAGCACTCTCACTTTACTCTTAGAATACTAGGTTCTGCCCATCTAATATGTGTACTGCCTTAAGATCCTTGAGATCTCTATGAACTCTGGCATGTCATAGCTGGCCTTTCCACACTGCACCTAAGTTAGTTATTATTTGAGAAAAGGTCTAGGTGTGAGCACTGCCCGGGACCCTTGAGGTCCTTAGGGAACTCTGACACATCTAGTTATGAAATTGGCTAAGGAACTTTGGGCATTTGAGGCTATTGGAGGCTTGGAAGCCATTTGGGCCTACTGCAGGATCCCTATGTATTAACTCCTATTTATTTATGTATTTTTTTATTTAATTCATTGGTTTGTAATAATTATTGTAAACAAACAGTGGCGCAATTAGTGAAAAAGGGAGGATAGTTATATATGTTGGATAAATTGGGTAGATACCATGTCTAAAGGGTCATGTTGATTCAAATGTGTTTGTTATGGTTTACTTCCATAATATTAGAAACCATGACTATAGGCTCTAAAAATGGCTTTAATAATAGAGATCATGCCTATAGGGTTAAAATCACCTCTATAGATACCATGCCTATCGGGGTTTCACTTTGGCTAAATAAATGTTGTTCGTTTTTACCTTGTTTAACTAGAGATAATGTCTATAGGACTCAAAACAGTTCAGTTAAATGAATCAGTTCAAATTCGTGTTTATATATTCTGAATCGGCTTAATTAATTAATCTGTCCGTTTCTTTAATAAGTTTTCAAACACTGCTTTGAATTAATACCGCTAGAAAACATGTCTATAAGACCTCAAGTTATCTGTTTAAAAACTGTTCACTGTTTTATTGCATTCCTAATAAATATAGATATCATGCTTTTGGGACATCACTTTTATGCGCTTAGGCAAGCTTATAGGGCGATTAAAATCCTACAACTATAAAACTGCGTTTTGTTATTTAAGACTGCTCACATTCAACAGGTCCAAATTAGTAGGCAAGCTAAATAGGTCTTGACGCTTGGTCCTAATTCAATGTTATATACTCCTGCTCGCCTAGATATCTTGTTCTAGGATTTTCACTTAAATACCTAACACTGCTGTTTGAGATGTGCATTTACTTGTTATGTTATGTGAAGGTAAATATGAGCCTTTAATTGTTCCCTCTTTATGTGAAATCCTAATTGCTTTTTTGATTGGTGCCTATATTTTTTCTCCTTCAAACACCTTAGGATGGTCTAGAACTACCTAAAATCAGAGGTCCCAAATACCTCCAGGGACACAAGGAAGGGACGGGTAGTGCACACATAGGATACTTTTCACTGTTGATAGAACGCTTTAGGCTATGACCAAGGGAAGGGGAATGGGTAGTAAGGATATTATGACTATGCGCTAATGTCACGTATATCCCCTCATTGAGGAGTGATTACCGGGTATTGTGTGGGGTTATCCTGTAGGCTAACCAACCTAGGACCCCTCTTTCCTAAATTCCGTTGTTTAAATAAATTTTTCTTTCCTTTCTATATGTGCACTTGTTCAAGTCTTTTCCTTTCGTTTCATTACTTAACTCATACATGTGCTTAAAATGCCAAAACATGCCTTTATTTGCAAGTATGTGTTAAACTATTTATTTGTCAAAAGGACTAATTCACATAAGTATAAGTTCGGTCGGGACCCACCGTTGTGGACTGAGAGAGGTGCCAAACACCTTCCTCTCAAGGTTATTTCGAGCCCTTACCCCAAAATCTCTAGTAATGCAAACTAGTCTAAGAGTTAATTTCTCTAGGTGCCCTAATGCATCATAATCCGTTAGGTGGTGAGCTCTTCAAATAACCAAATCCCAAAAGGAAATGAGTTATTACCCCCGTGAACGTCGGAACCTGGACTTTTTCTCCGTGGAGGAAAAAAGGGGGCGTGATAATCGTACTGGCACTCTTGGATACAATCAAACAAGGAAGACCGAGAAACCACACAAGCTAAGATCTGACGGGGATCTGAAATATCCAACCTCACAAAACGATTGGCCAAGGCCTTAACATCAACTGCAAGAGGACTCTCCCCAAAAGGAATAAATGTAAGGCTGCCCATACTCACCGCCTTCCTACTCAAAGTATCAGCCACTACATTAGCCTTTCGCGGATGGTACAAAATAGTAATATCATAGTCCTTAAGAAGCTCCAACCATCTTCACTGCCTCAGATTGAGGTCTTTCTGTTTGAACAAGTGTAGGTGGCTGCGATGATCTCTAAGAACCTCACAAGACACACCATAGAGATAATGCCTCCAAATCTTCAATGCGAGGACAATCTCCCCAAAAGGAATAAATACAAGGCTGCCCATACTCACCGCCTTCCTACTCAAAGCATCAGTCACTACATTGGCCTTTCGCGGATGGTACAAAATAGTAATATCATAGTCCTTAAGAAGATCCAACCATCTTCGCTGCCTCAGATTGATGTCTTTCTATTTGAACAAGTGTAGGTGGCTGTGATGATCACTAAGCACCTCACAAGACACACCATAGAGATAATTCCTCCAAATCTTCAATGCGAGGACAATGGCAGCCAACTCTAAATCATGAACAAGGTAGTTTTTCTCATGGGGCTTCAACTAACGAGAAGCATAGGAAATCACTCTACCCTCCTGTATCAACAATACCAACTCGAGAAGAATCATAATATACCGTAGAAGAACCTGAAGCTGATGGCAAAATTAACATTGGAGATGTGGTCAATGCAGTATTGAGCTTCTAAAAGCTCACCTCACACTCCTCCAAACACCTGAAAGGAACACCCTTTTGTGTCAATTTGGTCAATGGTGATGCAATAGATGAAAATTCCTTAATGAATCGATGATAATAACCTGCCAACCCAAGAAAACTGCAAATATTTATGGCTGAGGATGATCTTGGCCAACTTTGAATCACCCCTATCTTCTTCGGATCAACCTGAATACCCTCACTGGACATCACATTCCCCAAGAACGCCACTGAATTGATCCAGAACTCACACTTGGAGAACTTATGCATAAAGTACCTCCTCTCTCAACTGCTGCAATACAACTCCCAAATGCTCACCATGCTCCACCTGACTACATGAGTACACCAGAATATCATCAATGAAAACAATAACAAACTAGTCGAGATAAGGCCGAAAAACGATGTTCATCAAATGCATAAACGATGATGGGGCATTGATCATCCCAAAAGATATCATAAGGAATCATAATAGTTGTATCGGGTCCTGAAAGTTGCCTTAAGAATGTCCGAGTCCCTGATCTTCAACTAGTGGTATCTTGACCGAAGATCAATCTTGGAGAACACTCTCGCTCCCTGAAGCTGGTGAAATAAATTATCAATGCGAGGCCAGGGATACTTGTTCTTGATTGCGACTTTGTTTAACTTCTTGTAATCAATGCACATCCTCATCGTGCCATCCTTCTTCATCACGAATAGAACAAGCGCACCCCAAGGGGACACACTAGGCCGAATGAACAACTTATCAAGGAGTTCCTGAAATTGCTCCTTCAATTTCTTTAACTCCTCCGATGCCATACGATATGGTGGAATAGAAATGGGGTGAGTGCCCGACACCAAATCAATACTGAAGTCAACATCCCTGTCCGGCGGCATGCTTTGCAAGTTTGCAAGAAACACATCTGGAAAATCCCTCACTACCGGAACTGAACCAAAGGTAGAAGTTTGTGCACTGACATCCCCCACGAAGGCCAAATAAGAAAGACAACCCTTCCCAACCATCTGCTGGGCCCTCAAAAATGAAGTCATTCTACTGGGGACATAATTCGTTGAACCTCGCCACTCAATCCGTGGAAACCCCGGCTTAGACAACGTCACTGTCTTAGTGTGACCGTCCAGAATAGCATGACACGGAGATAACTAATCCATACCCAATATCACATCAAAATCAACCATACTAAACAACAAAAGGTCTACTCGGGTCTCCAAACCCCCAATAGTCACCATACACAACCCATATACGCGATCTACAATAGTATCGCCCACCGGAGTAGATACATGAATAGATGAAACAAGAGAGTCGCGGGGCGTATCAAAATAATGAGCAAAATATGATGACACACATGAAAAAGAGGAACCAGGATCAAATAATATAGAGGCATCCCTGTGGTAAATTTACACACTACCTATGATTACGGCATCTAAAGCAATGGCATCTAGTCTGGTTGGGAGTGCATAGAAATGGTCCTAACCACCACCTGATCGACCTCCCCCTCTAGGGTGACCCTTAGCTGACTGGGTGGGTGGTGAAGTAACTGGTGCTGAAGTCAATGAATGACTCCTCTGCTGAGACGGACCCCTATGGCAATGAGGGCACTGTCTCCATATGTGCCCCAACTCTTCACACTCATAACAACCCCTGGTACTGGAGACGGGGGCTGAATAGAACCCTTGGCACCGGGATAACTTGTAGAAAAACCTGGCATGGAAGAGCCCTGAACTGATGGAGCACGGGACGAACTCTAGGCTTGGAGGGCACAAAGTAATGAATAGCTCTGATGAGAACTGTGAGAACCATGGCCCGACGATGCACCGCCGTGAACTGGGTGAGCTGACTGAGTATTTCTGAATGGACGGCCTCTGTCATGCTAACATTCACCCCCATGAGGGGCACTACTGAATCCACCCTATCCACGAGGCCTCTTGGCCTCCCTCTCAACCCTTTCCTGGCCACGAACCATCTCAATCTGCCGAGCAATGTCGACACCAGACACTATCTCTCTAGTCATAAGCAATCGAAGCTGAAAATCATGGCCATATCTAAACCTCTTGATCCTCTCTCGGTCTGTGGGAACCAACCAGACCGCATGATGGGCCAACTCAGAGAACCTCATCTCATACTGTGTAATAGACATATAACCCTGGCGAAGCTGCTCGAACTGCCTGTGTAGATCCTTTCTATAAGACTCAGGTACAAACTTCTCCAGAAAGAGAATGGAGAATTGCTGCCAAGTAAGGGTGTTGCGCCAACCGGCTTACGCCTCTCGTAAGCCTTCCACCAACTAAGTGCAGCCGTAGAGAACTAGAAAGTAGTGAATAAGACCCACTGGTCTCCAGAATACCTGCGGTCCAAAGTATCCTCTAACACTTGTATATGCATCCTCACCCTCAACACCACTAAATGACGGAGGTTGGAGTCTCCCAAACCTATCTAATATGAAATGCTCATCCTCTGGCATGACGAGCTACATAATCCTGAGCAGCTACAACCGGCTGGGCTGGAGGTGCCCCAAGTTTCTAAAGTCCCTAAACCACCTGCTCAGGTGTGCAAGCGGTGGGACTTTGAGTGCCTCCCCTGACCTGAGAAGTAGCTGCGACCGTAGTAACTGAGATCGCGTGAGCCACACCAGTGCACACTGATAGAATCTGAGCTAGGACCTCCTGAAGGCTAGGAATCACAATAGGCACAGGGGGTGACTGAGCTGGTCCTACTGGAGCATCTACGGTTGGGACCTGATCTGGAACTACAAGAGGGTCTACAGGTACTGCCCCGGCTGCTGCGCGGGCTACACCCTACCCCTGCCACAGCCTTGACAGCGGCCTCGACCCCTCGCGGGCCTAACTGGTGGTACTGGTGGCTGGTAACCCTTTCCGGTAGTACATGTCCTCACCATCTGTGAGAGAATGAAACAATAAAAGTTTAGTTACCAGAATAAATATATTCGCACGATAATAATTCAAGAATATGGAATTTTCCTAAAGGTTCTGCAGCCTCTCAAAGATAAGTACAAATGTCTCTGTACTGATCTACAAGACTCTACTAATTATGACTCGTGATACCTATGTAACTTAGGTGCTGATACAGACTTGTCATGACCCAAATCTTCCAGGTTATGATGGCGCCTAACGTGTAACTAGGCAAGCCGAATCTTCTATCTAAACAAATTGATAATCCAAAATAAATTTTTCTTTAAGATATTAATTTACAAAATGTTATAATCTAAGTTTGAATAACAAAATACAAAAAGAAAGCCCGACATCGGTGTGTCACAAGTCATGAGCATCCACTAATATCTGTCCGAAATGCTAAGACTATTGCAGTCTGGAATCAACTAAAAATATCTATATGGAGATAGGAGGGAAAAGAGAAAGGCTGCGATCTCCATACAGCTACCTTGCCAACTCCAAAATGTCCACGACTGATGAAAGAACAACGCTCGTTATCACGTCCAGCAACCCCTGAATTCGCACACAAGGTGCAAGGAGTAATGTGAGTACGCCAACTTAGTAAGTAATAAAGGTAAATAAGTACTAAGCAGTAAGAAACACATAAAATCCACATCATGAAATCTCAGTAAGTACGATATGCTTTCAAATCAGTATATGAGTCAAGTCATCTCGTTAAAATCGAATTTCGATAAAAATCATTTAAAGATATTTTTCAAGAGTTTCAATAGAGATTCAATGCAATTTTTGAGTAAAAGTGATGAAAATCATAAACAGCCCCCCCAGGCAAACATGAATCATAAACAACCCCTCGGCCATAACATCTCTCAGAATCAGCCCCTCGGGGATACCTCATAGTCACTCGTAAACAACCCCGAGGGCACAACATGATTCAAGAATAGCCCATCGGGCAAAACATCATATCACTCTCTCAGGGTACCTGTGCTCACTAGGGGTGTAGACTACAGAGGGGATCCTACAGCCCAAACGCTATAACAAGTCACCTCATGCCATAAATCAATTAGGCACTCGGTCTCTCAGAATTATAAATCAGCAACATCATGCTACGACGCGCCCAATATAGCCACTCGGCCTCGAGTTCTCAATTTACTCGGGCTATTAGTAAAACATGCTGCTTAGCCCAAATAGCATTTTTATGCATCAAAACAGAGTATTAAGACAGAATTATGAAATCAGAAAACATAGCATGACTAAGTATAGATTTCTAAATGAAACTGTGATTGGATAATAAGGAAAGACCTCTAAGGTCCAAACAACTTTGGCACAAGGCCCAAATATGGCGTTCAACCCAATTTATAGTAGTTCTTTCTAAAACACATATCATATAGTTTTAGTTAAATATGCAACTCAATAGTTGCTACGGGATGGACCAAGTCACAATCCCCAATGGTGCATGCCCACATGCTCGTAGCCTAGCATGTGCGTCACCTCAAAGTAGTAAAACAGTGTAAAATATGTGGTTTCATACCCTTAGGACTAGATTTACTACCATTACATACCTCAAACCGGTAAAGTCCTCACTTCGCGATGCTCTTGCCTCTCAACTCGGCCTCCAAATGCTCTGAATCTATTCACAATCATTACAATAGCATCAATTTATGCTAAAGGAACGAATTCCACATGAATACTATCAATTTAGACCCCAAACCCGAAATTGACTAAAATTTGGCCCCCCGACCCACATCTTGAAGCCCAACCAAAGTCAAAAAATCCAATAACCCATTCGATTACGAGATTAACCATACTAGTTTCACTCAAATCCAACTTCGAATCGACATTCAAAACTCAAAAATCCATTTTATGAAGTTTCTACAATTTTCCCCAATTTTTCATCTCAATACTCTAATGAAATGATAAATCCAATGATATATTGTGTATTTTTGCCAAATTCGAGTTGGAATCACTTACCCCGATGAATTTCTTGAAAAACCTTTCAAATATCACCAAGACCCTAGCTCTCCAGGTCAAAATATGAAATAAAACCCTGAACCTCGTATTTATAGTGCACCCCTCAGATTCTCATTTCGCTGACCGCCAAATTCCACCGCCACCACATTCGCTGCTATGCTATTCGCAGAATTCCCATCGAGGCCGCGAAGGTCTCCAACTCTTACGATCGCGACCAATTTTTCCGTTGTCCACGCTACCTCCACCACTGATCGTAAGCTCCTATAGTCTCCATAAAATCCTTCCGATGTCCGCGTAAATTCTACACGGTCAGCACTCCAAAACTTCAGTAACCCAACAACAACATCAGCATCTCTTTCAACAGCTAAACTCACCCGCTAATGATCTGAAACAAACCCGAGGCTCTTGGGACCTCAACCAACCATACCAACGCATCCCGTAAAATCATCCGAACTAAGTTGAACTTTTGAATCACCTAAAACAACATCGAAACACTAAATCACCCCCGAATTCGAGCCTAAGAACTTCTAAACTTTCAAAGTCCACAAATGACATCGAAACCTATAAAATCACCTCTGAATGACCTAAAATTTTGCACACGTCACAAATGACACTACGAACGTACTCCAACTTCCAAAATTCCATTCAATCCCGATATGAAACTTTCCACTACTGGTCGAAATCGTCAAATTTTTAACTTTCCTCAATTTAAGCCTAGATCCACTACGGACCTTCAAATCACACTCAGGACGTGCTCTTAAGTATAAAATCACCTAACTGAGCTAATGAGACCTTCAAATATCCCCTCCGAGATCGTTTACATATAAGTCAACATGTGCCTCATTCCACTCCAAAACCACTTCCTACCCGACCCAACCAATTCGATACCATACCATGAAGCTGAATAACACATAAAGAAGTAGAAATGGGGTAAACAGGGCTATAATTCATGAAACGACCGGCCAGGTCATTACACTGGTAGGTCATTTTCAATTTTAGCCCTCATTTCTATGTTTCGAATCCTTGATTAGCTCCGCTTTTCTATCTTTGATTTGCATACGCAGTCCGTGTCTCTTTTGAAATGTTTTTATGTGAAAAATTGATGAAAATGTAAAATCGTGCTTTAAAACTCATTTGAGTTGACTTCGGTCAATGTTTTGAACAAATGAACCCGGATAAGTCTTTGACGGTCCCGGTGGGTCCGTATCATAATTTGGGACTTAGGCGTATGTCCGGAATTGAATTCGAAAGTACCTAACTTCATTTAACGTAATTTGTTGAAAACAAAAAGTTTAATAGTTTAAGGAATTCCTAAGCTTGACCGTAGGTTGACTTTGTTGCTAACGGGTTCAGATTACGGTTCCGTAACTTGGTATAGGTTTATTTCAGTATTTATGACTTATCTATAAAATTTGGTGCAAAATGGAGTAATTTGACGTGATTTGAGTGACCGATTAAAAAATAGAAAGTTCTTAAGTTTCTTGAAAAATTTCATCTATTTTGGTGTTCGGTTCGTGGTTCTAGGTATTATTTTGGTATTTTAATCACGCGAGCAAGTTCGTATGATATTATTACACTTGTGTGCATATTTGGTTTGGAGTCCGAGGGACTCGGGTAAGTTTCGAATTGGCTACGGAGTGGTTTTAAACTTAAAGGAGTAGTTGATGCTTCTTTGCTTCTGGTGTTACCTGTAGAGCGAGGTCTAGATCGCAAATACGAGCCACACTTTTGCGAAGGATACTTTGCATTTGCAAGCATGGGTTGGCTGGGAAGAACTCGCATTTGCAGACTTAAACGTGATAACAATTGCGATCCAAAAGTCGCATTTGCGACTCAACAGTTCTCGAGCAGGTTTTGCATTAACGAAGTAAGAGTGCAAAATTGTGGAGGCCGGGTGTTCACAAGAACTACAAATGGGTAAAAGAGGAAAAAACGGGATTTAGCTTATTTCTTTCAAACTCCCAACCCTGAACACCATAGAAGCCATTTTCCAAGAGATTTTTCTTCCTAAATACATTGGTAAGTGACTTTGATCTACTTTTTTTTAATTACCTATTACATTTCATAAGATTTCAACATCAATTCTAGAATTTTCACAGTAGAAATTAGGGATTTGAGTAGAATTAGAGTTTTTTTTACAAATTTTGGGAATTTGACCTCTAATTGTGGTCAGATTTCTAAACAAATTATATAAACGGGCTCGGGGGTGAATGGGTGATCGGATTTTGGTCCGAATTTCTGGTTTTTACCAAGCGGGCTTGGGGTTGACTTTTGTTGACTTTTTCAATAATGATCAAAATTGAACCTCTTTCATTCATGGGCAGTTTTTAAGGCTTATTTTGAATCGTTTGATTAATAATTTGCTAGATTTGGTTGGTTTGGAGACTTGTTCTAAAGATAGGATCGTGGTTGAACTTTGAGTTGATTGCAGAGTGAGGTAAGTGTTGGGTTTAACCTTGATTTGTGGGAATAGGAATCCTTGAGCTATGTGCTATGTGAATTACATGTGTAGCAGCGTATATGCAAGGTGACCAGTGTATATACGCCGTCAAATTTCTTGTTTTCATGCTTTCTCGTATTTCATTAATTACCTTATTCCATGTCTTAACCATTACATTACTTACTTTTTCTATCTTCATTGCTTCATATTATATCTTATTTCATACCTTAATTGTTACATGCCAATTTGACTTCCATGCCATAATTGCTACTTGCCGTTTCGCTTTTCTTGTATTAAATTGTTCATCCCCTCCTTGATTTCATATTTATTTACTACTTGTCTCTATTTGTTTCCCTCATATTCTAAATTGTCTTTTGCCTTGTTCCATATAGTTTCGTATTAATTATTGCCTTCATTGATGTAGTTTCACTTGTGTGAATTGTTAAAAGGTAGATACCATTGAGTTGCTAAATCTGGCATATCTGAGTAGCACGAGTCTCTTTTGTTGTCGTATTATTCTCCTTTGCTCGTACATTTGTCTTTTAATGTATGGTTACTAAATCTTGATTATTGAGTTACTATTATTAACTGAACTTGTTTGGGGAGTGGGTTGCACGCTGCAATGGAAATTGAAAGAAAATAAATTGAGAAGGCGGAATAAGGACGGACTATAATGTTGACAGATAATTATACCGTCGAATCGGGTTGCGCGCAACAACGGATTATTTAAAATTTATACTGTGGGATCGGATTGCACACCACAACATATTGATAAAAATAACAATTATTTGTGATTGTTAGATTGGCCTTGATTGTTGAGATGAGTTACATGACTGGTTATTCAAGAGTCTATGCTAGTTGATTCTGAGTCTGTTGATATGAATTGCTTGCTTTACTTCTCTTCCTATCTTTTATGTTATTATTATTATTATTATTGCGTACAGGTTAATATAAGTGACCTGCCTTAGCGTCGTCACTACTTCGCCGATGTTAGGCTCGACACATACATGGTACATGGGGTCGGTTCTACTCATATTACTCTGCACTTCTTGTGCAGATATCGTAGTTTGTCCCAGCGGTGTACCGTAGATTTGCTCTGATACAGCTACCTAGAGGAGGCTTGAGGTATAGCCACGCAGCGTCCACAGCTCTAAAGTCCCCTTTTACTTTTTTTAGCTGTTCATTTGATCAGACAATTATGTTTATGTCAGACCATTATTTGCAGTAGCTTAGACTCTCATATATTCGCGACACCAGATTCGGGATTTGTATTTGGATTTATGCACTTATTAGTTTATTTACCTTGTTTCAGGCTATTTAGTTTCCTTTATTGACGTTGTATTTAAAAGTTGTTAAAAATTAGTTAATAATTATATCTAATATTGGACTTGCCTAGCGAGTGAAATGTTAGGCGCCATCACGGTACCAATGGTGGGAATTCTGAGTCGTCACAATATTATTTCAAGTTAAAATTATATGAATACATTTGGTGTAATATACGTATACAATTAATATAATATTTGTACATATTCAAACAAAAATGTCATATGTATTGTTTATATGCTTATACTGTACCAAAAATATACCATATATACTCCTTGAACTTAAGCCCTGTGGAGGAAAAGGAACACGAGATTTATATGCAAGAGAAATTGCTTGTTATTGCAGTGTGAGAGCAACTGGTGGAGTTAGGAGACTGCTGCGACACTAAAAGTTCTAGTCCATATAGTTCAGGATAGTATTTTTGTCATTGTGTAATCTGTTATGTTATCAGATTTGATCAGATTCACTGAATATTCAGTGAAATTTGTAAGTGAAGATTTAAGTAACAAAGAAAAATGATAACATTCAAAGTCTCAAATTAGTAACTTTAATACCTATATACTCAAATAAAGAAACTAGAAAAGAAGTGCCAATAAGGTTAAACAAATATAAATATAATAACTTGATGGACACTATATTTTGAGCAAAAATAGATCGTTGAAGACATTGAGGGACATGCAAAATATTTATGTAGCAGGAGAATACCCAGATTGCATCTTCATCAGTGCATAATAGGAGCCATTCTTTCCAAGAGCAAGCAGCTGAGAATGTGATCCTTGTTCTACAACTTTTCCATTTTTTATTACAGCTATGGTATCTGCCTTCTGTATCGTTGATAAGCGATGAGCTACAACTACACTAGTTCTACTGATCATCATCTTCTCCAATGCTTCTTGTACCAAATTCTCAGACAAACTGTCAAGTGCACTAGTCGCCTCGTCTAGGAGAAGTATAGTTGGATTCTTTAGTATCGCTCGTGCAAGTGCTATTCTTTGCCTTTGCCCTCCAGAAAGTTGGACTCCTCTTTCACCGCAATAAGTTTCATAGCCATCCTTCATAGCACTGTAGTACAAGATTTCAGTTTATTAGCATTTGTTTCATAAATGAAACTATATGGCGTTAACAGAGGAATGGAGAGATTTAAAGTTATATGATCATACCTTATAAATTCATGAGCATTAGCCTGAATTGCAGCGTTCTTGATTTCAGACTCCATCGCATCTTCTTTCCCATAAATGATATTGTCGCGTATGGTTCCGGCGAAAAGGGTAGGTTCTTGACTCACTAGAGCAATTTGTGATCTTAAGCTCTTCAAGTTGTAGCTTTTGATGTCTCTGTCATCAATCAGAACTTGGCCCTTCATTGGATCGTAGAATCTTTCTATCAAGCCAATAATAGTAGATTTTCCAGAACCGCTTTGCCCAACAAGTGCTACTGTTTTTCCAGATTCAATTTTCAGATTCATGCCTTGAATGATTGCTTGATCAGGCCTAGACGGATAATAAAAGAACACATTCTTCAGCTCTATCTTTCCTTTTAATGCATTTGTAACTTTATGTCCTTCAGGATTTTCGGGTTCAATCTCAGTCTTCCGATCCAAGATAGCAAAAATAGATGCAACTGCACTGCTACCTCTTGCCAAATCAGAAGTCATACTTCCAGTATCTGCTATATTCTTTCCGGTGCTCATCAAAAGGAAGAAAACTTGAAACAGGTGCTTTGAACTGAGTAAGTTTTTGTTCATTAGTCTTCCCCCGTACCAATATGTCAAGGCAATGGCCGCTGTGGTTAGAAATTGAGAGCAAAACAAGCCAACACCAGAAAGCAATGACTGTCTAATATTTTCATTTCTGGGGCCATTCTGAGTTTTTGCAAAGAGGTCCAACATTCTATCTTGAGAAGAGAAGGCAGTGATAGTCCTGTGATTGATCACTGCTTCACTTGCTAGTTGGCTTCCTTCATTCTGTGCCTTTTGGGATCTTTCTGACATTCTTTTCATCAGAACACTACGCGAGTAGAAGCTTGCTATGAGTAAAGGTTGTATAGATATTAGTACAATAGCAACTCTCCATGAGACAATCAATGCAAGCACAAAAGCAACCGAGGCACTGGCAGAAACCTGTATTAGCAATGACATACGATCACCAACAAGGGATCGAACCACACGGGCTTCAGTGGAGAGCCTAGCACAAACAGCTGCACTGGTGTTCTGGTCTTGATCAAACCAGCCTACTTCAAATGTCAGCAAGTTTGAGAGCACCTTTTCCCTGACTCTCTTGGTCAATTTCTCTCCCATTTTAGCAAAATAGTAATGTTGGAGTAGATTGGCAACAAAACTGCTCAAACCTATACTCAAAAAGACAATGCTATAAATTTTGATCTCTGACTTTATCTTTGAAATATCATTTGATGTGTATGCTGATACAACTGATCCCAAGCAAAATGCATAAACCGGTTGAAGTATACCAAAGGTAATAGCTCCAAGACATCCCAACAAAGCTATCTTCCACTCCGGTGCATTCATTAGGAGCAAACGCCACGTTGAAGGGCTTGGATAAGAGAAATTCTCTAAATACTCATCGTCACTATCATAATAAGAACATGTATGAACTGAGGGAGCATAACTTACACTTATTGCTGGGCTAAAGGGAGAAGCAGGGCTATTTTGCCAACTTGACGTCGACACAAAAGGGGACCTATGCACATTGGCATAACTCCTTCTTGTGTAGCTTCCCGTCTCTTTAGGAAGATATGGACTAGATGACCCTTCACCATTTGCTGTTGATTTCTGCAAGTTTACCATTTTAAAGTAAACTCCACCTTCTTCATCACTCTTACTCATTAGTTCATCATGAGAACCGGATTCAACGATTCTCCCTGACTGAAGGACTACAATTTTGTCAGCCGTGCGTATTGTGGCGAGGCGATGGGCAATGACGATAGTTGTCCTTCCTTGTGAAGCCTGATCAAGGGCCTCCTGAACAATTCTTTCTGATTGTGCATCCAGAGCGCTTGTAGCTTCATCAAGTAGAAGAATTTTCGGGTCTTTAATCAATGCCCTTGCTATCGCAATCCTTTGCTTCTGTCCTCCAGACAATTGAAAACCAAACTGTCCTACCTATAATCCAATTGGAAATTTGTCAAATCCAGTCGAATAACAGAAAAGAACGGATAACAACATCTATTCCAAAAGAGTAATAAGCAAAAGACACTATCTTACATGAGTATCATATCCATCAGGTAAAGAGGCTATAAAGTCATGTGCATTTGCAGCCTTAGCAGCTTCAACAACCATTTTCATTGAAGCGCCTTCTTTTCCAAAGAGTATATTTTCCTTTATGGATGTAGCAAATAGAACAGGCTCCTGATTTACGAGCCCCATCTGAGATCTCAACCATTTGAGCTGCAGTTTCTTAGTTTTATATCCATCAAGTAAGATATCTCCATTTATTGGATCATAAAACCTTTCTAGCAAAGAAATGACAGTAGACTTTCCAGAACCACTGCCTCCCACAATTGCTACTGTTCTTCCAGCTTTCACTTTAACACTAAAATCTTGGAGGATCTGGACACCTGGTCTTGACGGATAGCTGAAAGTCACCTCCTTAAACTCAATATCTCCTCTTACATATGCTAGAACTTTCCCTTTACCATCTTCCGAATCTATTTGAGGAACACGATCGATTAGTTTGAAAATTCTTGAAGCAGCAATTGTTGCCTCAGTGATGAATGAGATATTAGGAAGTGCACTCATGCAAGACCTACAACCAGAAAAACCAAGCCTTGACAATCTTGTTTCCACTTATCTAATTTTCAATTAAATAGAAACAAAGTGAATAAAGCTTTATGTTCTTTCATTGATCAAATAAAATGAGGAGTGAAGGGTAAACTTCAATATGATACTGAAATATATCCACTATGAAAGTTTAAAGTCACCCAACTTTCTTTGTCATATCAAAGCAAAGTGAACTTTAGCCATTATAATATATAGTAAGATTACTATGTTCTATCTGCTCCAATAGCGAAGTCACGAAACTATTTCTTGTCACATCAAAGCAACTGAACTTTATCCACTGTAATAGTAAAGTCATTATACTTATCCACTACATGATAAAACCGAATCTTAATGATTCACTGGTTGGGATGGCAGAACGAACCGAAGATTAATTCATGTATCTGATATGTAAGAAGTCAATAGTTAAACCTACAAATGAAATAGGGATCGAAAGAGATATGGCGCTACCCAAACATTTGTGGCTCATCCCAACATTCCCCACTTGTTTGACTGTTGCTGAGGAGTTTTTGGATATAAAATAAAATGGACCTCCCCAGAAGGTAATTATAATGTGGGCTGTGGCCGATGTCCATTAAGGTGACTTTAATGTTATAGAGAGTAAGGTTTAGTTGCTTTTCTGTTATAGTGGCTACAGTTCAAGGATCACACATGCAATAAACTCGCAAATATAATAGAATGAGGAGTGAATAAAATGAAACTTACAGTCCTCCAAGAACAACACAAAGAGCTGATATAAAAACGCGACCACCACTTTCTCCTCTATTAGCAACAAGAACACTCCCTGCCCAAGATTGAAATGCCCACGACACATAAATCATTCCCATACTTCCTAACAGCAATCCCTTAGTAAGCCCTAGCTTGACACCAAGATTCAAACTCTCCTCAAGAGCATGGCTGAATCTTTTCACTGTTTCATTTTCTCCAACATAAGAGTAAAGTGTGCGAATCGATGAAATTGCTTGTTCTGCTACACTTCCGGCAACTCCGTAGGCATCCTTCATTTTCATTCCCTGCCTCATAAGTAGCTTTCCAAATGCTACCCCAGGTATAACAAAACCAAGAGAGAATGGAAGTGAAGCCAATGCTAGTCTCCATGAAAGGTAGAATGCAACAATTAGGCCAAAAATAAACGTTGACAGGTGAGCAACGCAATTAGGTAACTGCAAGATGGAGAAATGGGAGACTTTAAAAGACTTATCATTGATATCATGGGTACTCAACAGGTTAATTGATTAACTTTATAGCAAAATCATACTATATACTCCCTCCGTTTCAATTTATGTGAACCCATTTGACTGGGCAAGGAGTTTAATAAAAGAGAAGACTTTTGATCTTGTGGTGTAAAATGAGGCACATATATTTTGTGTGACTATAAATCATTCTGTAAAGGTAAATTGTTTCCAAATAAGGAAAGTGATCATTCTTTTTGGCACGGACTAAAAAGGAAATAGGTTCACATAAATTGAAACGGAGGGAGTATATAAACAGTCATTTCTCACGGGTATTTGTATCTATACCCGATTTTTGGGTCACGTTTTAATCTATACCCGCTTTGCAAAAAAAATTGTAAGCGTACCCACTTTTTGGGTAACTTCAGGTGTACGGGCTTGAAGTAGCAAAATTTTTTGCTGAAGTCTAGCAAAACTTCAGATATTTTTGCATGAAGTTTGGCTTACTTGCAAAGGCAATCACGCAAACTTCGGTTCATAGTGCAAATGGCAAACTTCAGTTCAATAAAACAACAACATGTGTTGGATGGAGTTTTTGTTTGTAATCGCTGAACTTCGGCATTCTAGCAGTTGAAACTTTGTTCTGTATTTGCTGAACTTCGGCATGCTTTAGCTGAAGCATTTGTTTGTAATTGCTGAAATTCAGCATTCTAGTAGCTGAAGCTTTGTTTTATATTTGCTAAACTTCAACATGTTTTAGCTGAAGCTTTGTTCTGTTTGTGATGAACTTCAGGGATGAAGTTTGTTTTGTATTTGCTGAACTTCAGCATTCTAGTAGCTGAAGTTTTTGTTTATATTTGCTAAACTTCAGCATTCTTAGAGCTGAAGTACTAAACAACAATGAATTTAATAGATCATGATTAGTAGCGATTGATGTTGTTCATTTCAAAGATTAAAAAAGAATGAAAAATATTTTCGACATGAAAACAAGTTACTACACATAAATTAGAACAAAAAACTAATGTGCCTGTAAAGCTAAAAAATCTAGAAGGTTAAATTATTGTAAATAAGACCAAATTGAACATAATGGGACAAACAAATATATATGAATCATCACGCTAGAACGCATAACAATATCGCAATCTTCAGCATTCAGAAAACGAAGGAAAAGGAGGAGGAGGAGGAGAAAGAAGCTTGAAGTTGTTTAATCGTGGATACAAGTTAAACTTTTTTAAAAAGTGGGTATAAGTTAAATGAGGGCGACCAAATAGAGCGTCCCGTGCAATTTTTACCATTTCTCACGTTAATGTAACATACTTTACGCTATATCACGTTATTTATTAGCACATTAAAGTAACTGAACTTTTACTTTTGTAACAATAAAGCATTAAACTTTACCCACTATATTACTCCCTCTAATACATAATTAAATGACTTTTTGGCCTTTGACAGACCCCTTAAGAAAATACTAACTCATAGAGAGAATTATTTTTGACTAAATTACCCCTTAATTAAAATTTATATATGGTTAACTTGACATACTAAAGTTACCCAACATATAAATAAAGGTAAATTTTGAAAAACTAAAGTTAATTCTTTCTTGATTATGGAAAAGAACACTTATTTTGAATTAAAATAAAGATGCCAAAAAATCACTTATTATGGAACCAAATAAGTATATAACAAAGTGACCTTGATGAGGTGATTTGTCGTTATAGTGGTAAACTTTACTGTTATAGCGAGTAAACTTATTATAGCAGGTAATGATCAGTTATGTATTTTAATTTGACAAGAGATATATATTATTGCTATATTGGGTAGAATTTAATTATTTTAATATAAAAAATTAGTTTTGTAACTTTATTTTTATAATGGATAAAGCTCAATAACCAACATGAAATTAATTTTGAGAAAAATACATAGAATCTTATAATATGATACGTTGAGAAAGAAAGATGACAAGACTTAATACATCAAAATTGAAATACCTTCTCTGCAATAGCATCTTGGATTGAATGAGCATCAGCTGAAATTGTGGACACAACTTCAAAACTACTGGAGGAAGCATTTTGGCTGTCAAAGAAACTAACTTCTTGTCTGAGGATTGATTTCAAGTACTCCATCCTTATTCGAGATGTTTGTCTCTCTGCAGTTCTTGTCCAACAAATTCCTCCTACAAATTTCAGAAACACCATTAATACTTATTTTCCAAACTTATTTAACAGATTCGTTAGCTCAGATTATCTTCCATCAGGATATAATAAATAGGATTGGCAAAATAGGTCGACATATCCTTTGTATTTTTTACCTAGACACTTCATTTTAAGTCTATTCCATTCGAACACTTCAACCACTTCTCAAATGTGTCATATAGACACAACTTGGTAATGTGTCATAGTGTGCACGGCGGATCCAGTGAGTTAGATATGTATTCCCGTTAACCAACTATTGTCTAGATCCGTTATTTTTATTGAAAAATTCATTAAATATATAAGAATATTTAGATTGAAACCTAGTCTGTTAATCCAGTTATTATTATATATTAACTTAAAATTTGTGTAGGAACCCATAAACTTAAATTTCTAGATCCGCCTCAGATAGTGCGTATATTACACTATTTTTCATAGCGTGAGAGATTATTTTTTTTTTAAATTTTTTCTTTCCTCTCTCCCTCCACCAATCCACCACCATCTCAGCTCTCTGCACAATTGCCGACGATGTAAGCACTCTCTCTGTTTTTGTGCATGTTTCCCCTTTGCTTTCTCCTTCTTACTCTCACTGCTATTTCCTACGGGAATTTAATTGGGACTAAGACAACAACAACAACCCAGTATAATCCCACAAGTGGGGTCTGAGGAGGGTAATATGTACGCAGACCTTAACCCTATCCCGATGGGCAGAGAGATTGTTTCCAGGAGATCCTCGGCTCAAGAAGGCAACAAGAGACGCTTATTAGTATTATCAATAGATTCAGAATAAAATACCATAAAATAACATAGAATCCTTAACATAATATAAAATACCATAAAATAACAAAATAACAGCAATATAAGTAATATATGAAATACGAAAAGGATGTAAAGTGTACTAATAACCCACAGATAAAGCCCATCATCAGTAGCTGATCAGTAGCATCCAAAGACTAACTCCTAACTGGATAGTTTCACTCTGGTGCATTGCTGAACTATTCACAACTTTCCCCTAACTTACAACCTTAATGCTCGACCTCCACAATTCCCTGTTGAGAGCCATGTCCTCAGTAATCCTAAGTCGTGCCATGTCCTGCCTGATCACTTCTCCCCAATACTTCTTAGGTCTCCCTCTACCTCTCCTCATGCCCACCACAGCCAGTCGCTCACACCTCCTCACCGGTGCATCAATGCTCCTCCTCTGAATGTGCCTGAACCATTTGAGTCTTGCTTCCCTCATCTTGTCCTCCATGGGGGCCACACTCACCTTCTCTCGAATATCTTCATTCCTAATCTTATCCATCTTTGTATGCCCGCACATCCACCTCAACATCCTCATCTCTGCTACTTTCATCTTCTGGATGTCTGAGTTCTTAACCGGCCAACACTCAGTCCTATACAACATGGCAGGCCTAACCACTGCTCTATAAAACTTATCTTTTAGTAATAGTGGCACTTTCTTATTACATAGGACTCCCGACACTAACCTCCACTTCATCCACCCCACCCCTATACGGTGTGTGACATTCTCATCGATCTCCCCGATCTCCTGAATAACAGACCCAAGGTATTTGAAACTACTCTTCGTAGGAATGACTTGAGAGTCAAGCCTCACTTCCACTCCCGCTTCCGTCGGCTCGGCCCAAAATTTGCACTCTAGGTATTCCGTCTTCGTTTTGCTCAACCTAAAACCTTTTGACTCAAGGGCATATCTCCAAACCTCTAGCCTCTCGTTGACGCCGCGTTAAGTTTCGTCAATTAGGAATATGTCATCAGCAAATAGCATGCATCATGGCACCTCCCCTTGAATAAGACACGTTATGGCATCCATCACCAGGGCAAATAGGAAAGGGCTGAACGCAGACCCTTGGTGCAACCCCGTAACCTAAGCTGCTCGGACTCGGGTGCGGATATCCGATACGGGGACAAATCCAAAATCTAAATTTTAAGATTCAGGGGTGCGGATCCAGATATGGATATGGGTGCAGGGATTCGGCTAATAAAAAATAGAGCTATAAAAATATTGTAAATTTTGAGAGATATTCTGTGAAAAACTTACATGAATATTATAGAATTCAGTCTTTCATTCTCTAATATGGACATTATTCTTTCATTCTCCTAAATCTGTTTTATTTTTTATTTTGAGAAATCAAAATCTCAATTTTTCTCTCAAATTTATCGATGGACTCCGGTCAAAGTGTCTGAAGTCAGTTGACCGTATCCGGGACGTTTCCCGCTCCCTCTCCCGTCCCAGTCTCGTATCGGGACGGGGACGACATCAAAATCGAAGAGTCCGCGCAACTTAGCCCATAACAATCAAAAAATGCTCGGAGTCGCCTCCTACTATCCTATCCCGAGTCTTAGCTCCATCATACATGTCTTTAACACCCTAATGTAGGCAACCGGGACCCCTTTAGCCTCTAAGCAGCTCCATATGACATCCCTATGAACCCTGTCATATGCTTTCTCTAGGTCGATAAACACCATGTGAAGATCATTCTTCTTATCCTTGTATTGTTCCACCATCCTCCTAATAAGGTGGATAGCTTTTGTGGTAGATCGCCCCGGCATAAACCCGAACTGGTTGTCTGAAATAGACATCGTCCTTCGCACTCTCACTTCTACCACTCTCTCCCAGACTTTCTTGGTATGACTTAGTAATTTGATACCCCTATAGTTGTTACAGCTGTGGATATCGCCTTTTATCTTATACAACGGAACCATAGTCCTTCACCTCCACTCTTCAGGCATCATATCAGTCTTGAATATAAAATTAAACAACCCAGTAAGCCATTCCAAGCCTGCTCTACCCACACACCTCCAAAGTTCAACCAGTATTTCATCTGGCCCGGTAGCTCTGCCCCTCCTCATCTTACGTATTGCCTCCATGACCTCATCGACCTCAATGACCCTACAATAACTTAATTCATGGGGTTTGTCGGCATTCCTCAATTCACCTAGTATAATATCGTGATCCCCTTCTTCACTTAGAAGTTTACGAAAGTAGGTCTGCCATCTCTTCTTAATCTGGTCTTCCCCTATCAAAACTTTTCCGTCATCTTCTTTTATGCACCTCACTTGGTCCAAATCCCGAGTCGCCCTCTCTATCACCTTAGCGAGTCGGAATAGCTTCTTCTCCCCGCCTTTGTTCCCTAGTTCCTCATACAGATGAGCAAAAGCTTCCGTCTTAGCCTCCGTTACTACCATCTTCACCTCCTTCCTAGCTAACTTATATCTCTCACCGTTCGCTCTCTTCTCCTCCTTGCCGATGCTCCCTACTAACCGCAGGTAAGCCGCGTTCTTCGCTTCCACTTTAACTTGGACAACTGCGTTCCACCACCAATCTCCTTTGTGGCCACCTGTGTGGCCCAAAGATATCCCTAACACCTGTCTCACCACCTTCCTTATATATTCCGCCGTCGTCGACCACATAGTGTTTGCGTCCCCACTACTTCTCCAAGCTCCCATTTCCGACAACCTTCCTTCCAACTCCTGAGCTTTATCCTTAGTCAAGGTGCCCCACCTAATCCTCTGGCGGCCTCGTACTGACCTCTGCTTCCTCCTTATTGGGACTAAGCTGTGAAAGAAATCGATTTAGCAATTTTCAACACACCATTCTCTTTCAATTTTACTCCTGCATCTTCTCATTCAAATCCCCAAATTAAGGAAACCAATAAACACCAAACATTTCTCCTTCTTCATTTATTTGCTCTTTTCTCAAATCGGATTCTCTCTTCTCCAATTAGCCCACTAGAGAAAATTTTCAAATAATTGTTAAAGATTTCAAATAATTATTAAAAATCTTGGAAACATTCTTGACAATATCAGCGCGGGAAGCTTCAAAAACATCAAAGAAAGAAAGAATCCGACTTTATGGTGCCATTGATATTTACTTTGGGGATTGGGGTCGTAGGGAAGAAGATGAAGGGATGGGGTGGGGTTCCTGTTTTTCAAAGGAAATATTTTAAGATTTTTTCTTTTCAAAAAAATTGTTTAAGTCCTCGTCTTTTTTTGGTCACTGTGGTGTGTGAATTACAAGCTTCTTTTATGATACCTTTTAATTTTGTGCATAAACGATATATTTGAGATGTGGTAGGAGTATTCAACTGGAACATGCTTAAAATAAAGTGCATAAGTGAAAAATATGAATAACTTTAAGGAGTTATCCATATATTTTGCCAATAGGATTTAGCTTATATGTATTGGGTTTTAGACAAATGTGTGAACAGAAAATGAGGAAAAATAAAAATTTTAACTGAATTCTTTTACAATAGAACATTGTCTTATGTTGGATAGGAAGAAGATTATTGTGTTTATATATAAAAGTATTTCTTCTAGCTCTTGAAGAGTTGAGAAGAGAGCAAGCCTCGCATTGTTGCTCGCTCGACTCAATTTTGGTTTTCGATTTGGTTTTGAATTTGGCCAAATAATTTGATTGATTTATTTTTGTATTAAATTTATTTACCTTTTCCATCATTTATTTTTTCTTTTTATGTCTCCTAACAAACATCTTCACACCTGTTAATTCTTTAACCTGTTGGCTATAAATTCAAAGGCCCTGCCTCAATTTTCCATCACAGAAATCTGAAAATACTCCCCTCACTTCTTTGCAATTTTGCATTATTTTTCAAAGCAAAAAGTAAGTTTCGAGTGTGATTTGTTCCGCCATTTAGATCGATAAAGTTCTATAATGTGAATTGCCACTATCATAGAATGGTTTTCCTTTCTACTACAGGAGGAATTAATCCATATAACCTTAGAAAATAATAAGGAGATTAAATTTTTTAAGGACACACAAGCAAATTGTGGGCTCGAAATTATTTTCTGTTTCTATTTCTATTTTTTTATTTACAACACTTAC
Organism: Nicotiana glauca; assembly: GCA_026770625.1. Classification (NCBI taxonomy): domain Eukaryota; kingdom Viridiplantae; phylum Streptophyta; class Magnoliopsida; order Solanales; family Solanaceae; genus Nicotiana; species Nicotiana glauca. Next base: position 200,322 of record MU689613.1, on the reverse strand, counting down.
TGTTTTTACTGGTAGTATGTTGTTATTTACTTTATTGATATTTAAACATAGGATACTAACAGGCTTAAGGAATTTAATTTTTATTTATGTGTTCATCTTTTATTCTGTTTAGGCAGACTAAATTCTAGTGATTTTCTACTCCTGTTTTGGAGAATAAAATCTTTAAATTTTCTACTTAATTGAGATTAAAGTTCTAGTGATTTTTTACTCATTGATGATATTAAAATCCTTGAGAGTTTATACTCGATTTTGTATTTGGTTTGAAGATACAAAAAAATTACCGATTAATTAAATCTATGAGTGTCAATTTTTTTTTACTCGAAAAATGATAAAAAGTTCAAAAAACTAAAATGGTTTGGTTGCGGTTGCAACTAAACCTGCAATGGCTTCGGTGGAAATGCCTAAAAATAAATTCGACACGGACTTTAAGCGCTGGTAGCAGAAAATGTTCCTCTATCTGATTACACGTATTTGCAACGATTTATCAAACAAGATATTTTGGTCTTGGCAGGAACTCAGGACAATGAACGATTTGTGATCACGGAGGCTTGGAAGCATTTTGACTTTCTTTGCAAGAATTACATACTCAGTTGTTTCGAATATGACTTTTATAATATTTATTGCGTCTTGAGAACTTCAAAAGAGTTGTGGAATGCTCTTGAAATGAAGTATAAGACTAAAGATGCTGAACTTAAAAAGTTTGTGGACGCCAAATTTCTGGAGTTCAAAATGGTTGACAATAAGTGTGGCATAAATCAAATCCAAGAACTACAGTTCATCGTTCATGACCTCCTTGTTGAAGGTATAAACCAAATCGATTTTTTAATAAAATATATTCATTATGTTACTAATAAATGTTGAACGTATGATCATTAATGAGGCATTTTAAGTAGTGGTATTTATCGAGAAGTTACCTCTTTTGTAGAAGGATTTTCAGAATTACTTAAAACATAAATGTAAGAAGATAACACTTGAAGACCTTATTATTCGTTTAAGGATTGAAGAGGACAACATGACTACTGAAAAGTGGTTTCGTAGAAACTCAATAATAATGGGTGTAAAATATTGTTGAGGAAGCTTAAATAAGCAACAAATAGAGAAAGAAGCCTTTGTGACCAAAGAATTACCCAAGAAAGAAGAAGTTCAAAGGTAATTTCTATAATTGTGGAAAGGTCATAAGTGTATGGATTGCCATGCCCCAAACAAAGACAAAAATAATAATCAAGCAAACATGGTCGAAAAGAAAGAAGAAATGGATGACTTATGTGCCATGCTTTTTGAACGCATGGTAGGAAATCCCAAGGAGTGGTGGATTTATTCTGGAGTCACCCACCATATTTGTGTTAACAAAGAGTTATTTTCTTCTTATGTTCCTCCCGGGTCCAATAAGACTATCTTTATGGGAAACTTCACAACTACCAATATTGAAGGAGTTGGAAAGATATCTTTAAAGATGACTTTAGGCAAAGTTAGGACTCTAAACAATATTTTCCATGTTCGAGAAATTTGCAAGAAGTTAGTCTCTGTCGCATTGTTTGTCAAAAATTAATTTAAGTACGTGTTTATTCCTAATAAAGTTGAAATAAGTAAGAATGATGTGTATGAGGACCTTTCAAGATGAATTTAATAGCTATTGATATCAACAAAGTTTAAGTTTTTTCTTATTTACATAAGTAAAATAATTTATATCATGTACATTTAGGTCACTTCAGCTTCAAAACTATGCGAAAAATGATTAGTTTAGAAGTATTGTCAGTTTGAATGCAACGAATCAAAATATTAAATGTGTGTGAAATCCAAGTATGTTAAAGAAAGGAAGTAAAATCCTTTAGACATAATTCACACAGATATTTGCGATATGAAGTCAGTATCATCTTACATTGGAAAGAAGTATTTCATAACATTTATTGATGCTAGTACTAGATATTGCTATATTTTCTTACGTAGTACAAAAGATGATGCAATTGATGCATTCAAGCAATAAAAGAATAAAGTTAAAAAGAAACTAAATAAAAAGATCAAAATGATAATAAGTGACAAAGATGACGAATATGATTCTCCTTTTGAAGATATATATTTGAAATATTGTATTATTTACCAAACAATTGCCCCTTACTCATTGCAATCCAATGAAATTGCGGGAAAAACGAATATAACATTAATGGAGATGATGAATACCTTGTTGATAAGTTATGCTTTACCCTAGAACCTGTGGGGGAGCTATTTATATAGTTAACCAAATATTCAATCGAGTTTTCCATAGTAAAACACAATCCATTCCATATGAAAATAGAAAGGAAAGAAGCCCAATTTAAAATATTTTAAAATGTGGGCGTGTTTGTCCAAAGTGTAAGTTTCTAAACCCAATAGGATAAAAAATCATTGATTGTATTTTTATATGATATATATGTTTAATACGAATTGGTTAGGCTTGAAATCAAACGTTTAATTTGAAATTTAGAAGTTAGTAAACTCAAGAGTAGCTTAACTTACCTTTTGGCTGTCGATTCGTAGTTTTGATGTTATTCGTGGTGTTTCGTGTACTTGGACTATTTTGTATAAGGTATTTGGACTTCGTGTGATTAGACGGGGCCCCGAGGCACTCGGGTTGGTTTCATACCACCCGAAGCACTGTTATGTTGTAGAAAATACAATGGTGTCAGGTCCTCATCGCGTTCGCGACAGGTCAGTCGCGTTTGTGAAGTGTTATTTGAGTTGGAAAATTTTCCTTCTCAACATTGGCGAGTGCTGAAGGCATTGGCCTTCGAATTTGCGAAGGCCTAGATGCGTTCGCATAAGGGGAATGCAAGATATGGTGCAAGGGGTCTACTGCGAATGCGAAAATTTATTCTTGGCAGCTAGATATTTTGTGCTTCGTGAACGTGAGGCAATGGCCACATTCGCGAAGGGTACCACTAGGCAGTCTTTTAAGTGATGTAATTTCGGAATTTTTACCTATTATTTTATATTTTGTGCCCTAGACTTGGAAAGCAGCGATTTTTGAAGAGGATTTTCACACAAGGTAAGAGGGTATGTGATTTCTACTCAATTTTGATATATATCTTGTTTCACCCTGAAATTTTACATATATATTATGTTATTTAGAGAGAAAATTTGGGTGTTTTGGCTATGGTTTTGGAGAGTGAAAATTAGAGATTTAGGGGCCGACTTGAGGTCGGATTTGGATGAAACTTGTATATTTGGACTCGTATTGGAATGTGTAATCGGAATTTATGACTTTTGTCGGATTCCAAAATGCGGGTCTGGGTTGATATTTTGGTTGATTTTTTGTATTTATATAAAGATCAAAATTTTATTATTTGGGATTGTTTCCTATGGCCTTATATTTAATATTGTTGAGTTGTTTTTGGCTAGATTCGAGCCGTTCAGAGGTCGATTCACAGGAAGACATTTTTAGAGTATTGAATTGGCTTTCTTGAGGTAAGTATCTTGCCTAGTCTTGATTTGAGGCACTAGTTGCCTGAATTATTGATGATGGCTACGTGCCAAGGGTGACACACATGCGGGGGATTAACGTGTCTGTGCACACTAGGTTTTTATCCATGCTATGGTTGGTACTTAGGCTAATTTATGCTATGAATTGAATGCAAAGCTTCTTACTATTATGATTCTTATGTTTATACCCCTTTGTGAGCTGCTTGAGTCATGTTAGAGATTGTATGTAGGTTAATCTCCTATTCAAACATGATATTTTGTATTCGTGTGGTGTATTCGCCTAATCTAAGTTATGGTAGTACACCTCGCACATGCATACAACTTAACATGTCACTTTTATCAGTCAATGTTCTTATTGTTCATATCAATGTATTCTTTATGCTTTTTGTGTAATATGGACTGGTTGGTATCACGTGAGTGGTCCGTGCAGGTTTGAGCTATGATAAGCATGTGAGTGGTCTGTGCGGTTGATATATTATAGCACATGAGTTGTCTGTACATTGTGTGCATAAGGATCCATTCCCCTTGGGTCGTCCTCTCATGTTTCTCTCTTGATGACGTACACACGGTATGAGAAAAATTGATCAGTGTTTAGGTTATTGCATCTTTTCTTTATTTGCATTACCTTGGTTGTATACATATTTTAATGTATATTTTTTCTGTATGCCACCTTTTTGGAATGTATAGATGCCTCTTTATGCATATCTTCTCTAAATGCTATTTGACGTGATGGCGAAGGCACAAGACATATCTTCTCTATATGTTAACCGGTACACATTGATTTGATCCTTAATGTATATTTACTCTATATGTTGAGTTGGTAATTGATACAGGACTTGGTAGTGCACTAATTTGGTTATATATGTGTTTTACGCTTAGTTTGGTACCATTGCTATGCACTTGCACAATTAATAAACTAAGCTTGTTGATTGTGAGTATCATTGGTAGTTCTTGCCACTATTACCTTGTCTTAGTTATGATATATATAGGATCGGTGGTAGTCATACTATACTCTGCACTTGATTGTGCAGATCCAGGTATTGGACCCAGTTGAGAGCTATTGTGATTGATGTGGAGCTGCCGAGAGACTAGGTAGAGTTGCATCCCAACCGTAGTCTTTGACGTTTCTTTCCATTTCAGTTACTGTTTTTATTATTTAGGCAGTATTTCCATTTTGCATTTTAGGCTTGTATTTCTATTATAGAGCTCATGACTCTGTATTACCAGTTCATAGAATTTTATGTATTGATGTAGTTTAGTTTGTAATATTTGACTTTAGGCTAGTATTATTTTCGTTTGTTATGTTATTTTGTTATTGTTATGCTTGGCTTGCCTAGAAAGTAAGTTAGGTGCCATCATGACCGAATGGTAGTTTTGGATCGTGACAAGTTGGTATTATAGCCCTAGGTTTATAGGTTCATCATCAAGTTTAGTAGAATCTTGCAGATCGGTATAAAGACGTATGTACTTATCTTCGAGGCTACCGAACTATTAGGAAAACTTCACTTACTTTCTCTTTTGTTGTGCGGATATTATTTTTGAAGTTTAAATCTTTGATCTTCTATTCTCTCACAGATAGTGAGAGAACAATATGCTAAATAGCTAAACAGGCACCGGTGCCTCCAGTCAGGACCGTGAGAGATCGAGGCTGAGGTAGAGGCCAAGGTGGGCACACACTACAGCTAGAGATCCAACTAGAGAAATAGATATGGAGCCACCAGTTGGCGCAGTGGAGGTGCAGGTTTTGAATGTTGTTGAGCCGGTGGGACTAACTCAGGAGTAACTATTGATATGTTTGGTCTTCTAGAGAGATTGGCTTAGATTTTGAGTGTGTATTTGAGCTTGGAACAAGAGGATATAATACCGGTTTCACTAGCTACCTCACAGGCCGGGGGAGGAGCCCCTACTCCCGCTGCCCGCATACAAAAGCAGATAACTCAAAGTTATTAGACACTGAGGGTTTTACCAGAGCATCCAATTGTTGTGGATCACGCTGAGATTGGACCATCCTTGTTTGCTGAGAGGCAAAAGATGCTAGAGAAATTTTAGAGAATTCATCCTCCTCATTTTGGTGGTGAGCCTACTGAGGATGCACAGGGTTTCTTGATCAGTGCAAAACAATTTCTATGCATTGTAGGTCTATTGGAATCCAATGGAGTTGACTTCACCACTTTCCAACTGACATGGCCGGCCTACAGGTGGTGGTAGACCTATGAGTCGGGCAAGCCAGCTGGCGCAACGCCACTTATATGGAATTTGTTTTCAGTTCTCTTCTTAGAGAAGTTTATTCCCCAGACTCGCAGAGAGAAGCTACGAAGGGAATTTGAGTATCTATGCTAGGAGGGCTTGATTGTGGCCCAATATGAGATGAGGTTCACAAAGTAGGCACGCCATGCAATATTTTTGGTCCCTACTAAGAGGGAGAGAGTCAAGAGGTTCATTGATGGCCTTAACTATGGTATTTGTATGGTAAGGCTTGAGAGGTAGAGATTGATGCTAGTTTTCTCCAGGTGGTTGAGATTGCCAGGTGCATGGAGCATGTTTGAAGACTTTAGTGAGATGAGCGGGAGGCCAACAGGCCCTATGGTTTGGGTGTTTTTGGTGGTGCCTCATCTAGAGGCCAGCCACATCATAGTAGAGGCCATCCCTTTAGGCTCGCTTAGGTTGCTCATCAACTTCCTCGTAGTTCGTCAATTAGACATGGTTCATACAGTGCTTTCCCGGGTTAGTCATCTTTCAGCGCATTACCGACACAGGGTTCTTACTGTACTCCACCTGCTCACGGTTCTACAGGCAGATATTAGGGTTCCCAGGGTCAGTATCCTCATTAGAGGAGGGGTTCCTTTGAGTGTGGGGACTTGAGTTATCACAAGAGGGTTTGCCCTAGGCTTATGAGTAGCATACCCCACCAGGGCACGTAGTCTATGGTTCCAGTACCAATAGCTAAGCCCCCTACACAATCAGCTACGAGTGGGATTCATCCTGTTCGAGATCGCCTTTGAGGGGGAGGTCATTCAGGTGGTAGACAGGCCTGTTGCTATGCATTTCTAGCCAGACTAGAGGTAGTTGCTTTCGATGTCGTGATCACAAGTATTTGTTCAGTGTGACACAGTGATACTTGAGTGCTATTTGACTCTGGTTCCAATTATTCTTTTGTGTCATCATATTTTGCTCATTACTTGGATATGCGTCGTGGTTCTCTTGGTATTCCTGCTCATGTGTATATGCCTATTGGTGATTCTAGTGCGGTATATCGTATGTATTAGTCTTATGTGGTTACCATCGGCTATTATAAGACTAAGGTTGATCTCATATTGCTCAATATGGTTGATTTTGAGGCGATTTATGGTATGGATTGGTTATGTCCATATCATTCTATTCTTCACTATCACGCTAAGACCGTAACGTTGGCTATGTTGGGGTTGCCGAGGTTAGAAGAAAAGGGTTATGTTGGTCACACTTCTAGCAGAGTGATTTCTTTTCTAAAGACGCAACGGATAGTTGAGAAGGGGTGTTTGTAGTATATTGCCTTTGTGAGGGATGGTGTTGCTGATATTTCTATTGTTGAGTCAGTTTCAGTAGTAAGGGAATTCCCAGATGTGTTTCCTACAGACCTATCGGGCATGTTGTCTGATGGGGATATTGATTTGAGTATTAATCTAGTGTCGGGAACTCATCCCATCTCTATTCTACCATATCGCATGGCACCATCGAAGTAAGGAATTGAAGGAACAATTACATAAATTACTTGATAAGGGCATTCTCAGGCTGAGCGTTTCACCTTGGGGTGCGTTGATTCCATTTGTGAAGAAGAAAGATGGTTCCATGAGGATGTGCATTGATTACATGCAGTTGAATAAGATTACCATCAAGAGCAAGTATCCATTGCCACGTATTGAAGACTTATTTGATCGTCTCAGGGTGCTATGGTGTTCTCCAAGATTAACTTGAGATCGGGGTATCACTAGTTGAAGACTAGGGCTTCAGACATTCCTAAGACTGCTTCTAGAACCCATTATGGCAATTATGAGTTTTTGGTGATGTCTTTTGGTTTGACAAATGCCCCAACAACTTTCATGCATTTGATGAACAATGTGTTTGAGCTTTATTTGGATTCCTTCATTATCGTATTCATTGATTATATATTTGTGTATTCCCATAGTAGACCACATACATCACTTGAGGGTTGTGTTACAGATAGGAAGATTGGATAGGAAGAAGAAGATTTTTGTGCTTATATATAGAAACACTTCTTTTAGCTCTTAAAGAGTTGAGAATAACACAAGTCTCGCACCGTCGTCGTTGCTTGTTTGGCTTCGGCTTTAGCTTCGTATTTGAATTTGGTCAAGTCATCTGATTGATTGATATATTTTTTGGACAAATTTATCTAACTTTTCCTTTATTTAACTTTTCTTTTCCTGATATTTTTTGTGGGATATTTTTACTTGATTTTTCGGTCATAATGGTATTCTTCCCAAAAGGGTCCAAACGGAAATTGAATAGTAAATTTCTGAATCGACACTACTGTCTTCGAATAGATACCTTCGCACCTGGTAATTCTTCAACCTATTGGCTATAAAATCAGAAGCCTTGCCTCATTTTTCCACCACCTAAATTCGCGAACACTCCCCTCTCTCATTTGTATTTTTGCATTATTTTTCAAAGCAAAAAGTAAGTGTCAAGTGTGATTTGCTCCCTATTTGAATTTGATGAAGTTCTTTAATGTGAATTGCGGCTATCATAGAATAATTTTATATTCTATCATGGGAGGAATTAAACCATATAATCTTGAGCAACAATGACAAATTAAATTTCTTAAAGACGTACAAGTAAATTATAGGTTCGAAATTATTTTTATTTCTATTATTTACTAACAACGTTTCCAATTTTTTTATAGTATGCTTTTATTTTGCTTTATTGATATTTGAACATAAGATATTTAGCGATATGCAATTTTTACTTGTTATAGCATGTATTTAATGATCTAATAGTTTTTAAAAGAATCATAACATCAGTTGAAAAAGTTAGTATATAAACTCATGCATTATGCTCATATACATAAAAAGATACGTACCAAGGCACGCAGATATACCAACTCCAATTGCAACATAGAGCAACCTGAGAGAGTACTGTTTCAAAGACATGAAAAGAAAAGAAGTGTTTATATTTTTTCTCAAGATTTGTTATTTTAGCAGAGAAACTCTAGGCTAAGTAAATAGTCTTGACTAGAGGTGGCAAAATTAATTACCTATCCATAATATATACTAAAAATGAATTGGATATTGAACTTTTTAAAAATGGACCAAATATAGATAAGTTCCATATTATCCACTTAAAAATGAATAATCAATGGGTTTAACTTTTATATTTGTAAAGACTCAAATTTGGGGTTCCTTAAGTTTGGGGTACTAGAATTCCCCAAAAAGTGATTATATTCAATAAATCATGGATAATATGGATATCCATATGTAATGACCCAAACTGTCATTTTGTATATTTGCGCCATGTTTCCCCATTTTATGCTTTGTTTATATTTGATTTCTGGTTTGTGATTTGCGGGGATAGTTAATTTGGTTCCGGGAAAGTTTTGGAGTGAATTGGAACACTTAGTTCCTTTGTTCGAAGTTTAGGTTATAAAAGTTGATCAAAGTTTGACTTTAAAGTAAATGACCTAGGGTTAGTGATTTGATGATTCCAATAGGTTCGCATGGTAATTTTGGATTTAGGCGTATGTTCGGATTTTAATTTGAAGGTTCCTAGTGTTTTGGCTCTATTTGTCGAAAGTTGACAATTTGAAGGCTTGGAGCGTTCCTAAGTTTGATCGGGGGTTAACTTTGATGATATCAGATTTGTATTATTGCTCCGGAAGTAGGAATATATTTGTATTGTCATTTGGGACTTGTCTTCCAAGTTTGGTTGTAATCCAGATTGGTTAGACTTGAAGCAAATGCTTGGTTTGAAGTTTGAAGGTTCTTGAACTTAAAAGAAGTTCAATTTGTGCTTTGTCCTTTCATTCGTTGTTGTGATGTTACCATATGTGCTTAGAGGCTTTGGATAGGTCTGGGTAGTATTTATAGACTTATTGGTATGATTGGACGGGGTCCCACGTGGCTAGTGTGAGTTTCGTACCACCCGGAGCATTGTTGGAAGTTGAATATTTTGCAGGTGTGAGGTCATTCTTCGTGATCGTAGAGGGCATTTTGGTGTTGGGAAGATTTTGTACTTCGCGTTTGTGACTGGGTGTCGCATTTGCGAGTAATTGTGGTAAGTGGTCTTCTCTTTCGCGACATGGGGTTGCTTTCGCATAGTGATGAGGCAGTTGTGGCTTGGGTAGGGCTTGTCTTTCGTGTTCATGTGAGAGGGCCCCCACTCACATAAGTGGATTTTGTGCATCACATTCGTGAGATAAGGGCCGCATTCACGTATGGTTAATTTGAGTCAGTGTACTTTTGTGCTTCACGAATACGAGGTAGTCGCCATGTTCGCGAAGTGTATCACTAGGCATAACTATAAGTGATATAATTTGGGGATTTTTACCCATTCTATCATATTTTGAATCCTAGACTTCGAGAACTGGGGATTTCTGTGGGTATTTTCATTGCTACATTGGTGATGAGCAATTTTTACTTGGACTTGGCTTTATATCTTGAATCCTCATGGATTTCTACACTTAAAATGGAATTTTAAAGGATAATTTGGGACTTTTGTCTTGAACTTAAGATAGTGAAAATTGGGGATTTGGAAGTCGATTTGGACTTATTTGGAATCTAATCATACATTTGGATTCGTCGGGTTATGGGTAATCAGAATCTACTTCTTGACTCAGGTTTTAACCATTTGGGACGGGGTTAACTTTTGGTGACTTTTTGAAATTTGATTAAATATTGAAGCTTTATTGTTTGGGATTATATTCTATGGCTTTATTTGACGTTACTGAGTTACTTTTGGCTAGATTCGAGCTAGTCGGAGGTGTTTTCTAAAGGAAAGGAGATTTTGGAGGGTTGATTTGGACCGTTCCAGATCTAGGTGCTAGAGGTAGCGGTCTTCGAGAGTGAGTTTGGACAGTTCGAGAGGATTCAAGATAGTGTTGCATGGATGCTGCAAATCCTTGGAGTCCCCTTCTTTTATTTTATACTGTTGTATTACTTTCAGATAGTTTGTACTTACTGAGACTCTTTATTTACCCACTTTAGATCTCATGACTCCGTCTTACTTGGTTTTTTGATGTATGACTTATGTACCTATGTTTTGACTTTGCTGTGGCTTTATTCTTCCGTTTATGTTAAAAATTTACAGTTATTATATCTTATTTCAAACATTTGTATCATCGTCTCCTTGACTTACCTAGTGTTAGAGGTAAGAGTCGTGAAAAGTTGGTATTAGAGCTCTAGGTTCATATGTTCTACGAGCCATAAGCAAGTCTAGTAGAGTCTTGCGGATCGGTACGGAGACGTCTCTACTTATCTTCGAGTGGCTACCATCTATTGGAAAACTTCACTTTCTTTCATTCTTTATCGTGTAGATTTGCTTATTCCAAATTTTGAATCTTTAATCATCTATTTCCTTACAGATGGTGAGGATATGTTCTGCTAGATCAGTTGACCAGGCACCAACGCCCCATGTCAGAGCCGCGAGAAGTCAAATTCGAGGTAGAGGCCCAGGTGCGGCATTTATCGCAGCTAGAGCCCCTGCTAAAGCAACAATGGTAGAGCCACCAGTAGCTCTAGTTGAGGAGCAAAAGTCTGATCATGTTGAGAAAATGGGACCCGCTCAAGCACCTGAGGGGCCTATTGCCACCTGTGGGCTTCAAGAGACCTTGGCTCAATTTATAATTATGTTCGGGAGCTTGGTCTAGGGAGGGTTGATTACGATCGCACCAACTACTTCATAGGCTGGGCGAGGATCCCAAACTCCCACCGCCCGTATACCATAGTCGCTTGCTCATATTTATTATACACTGGGTGTTATACCGATACCACCCGTAGTTACAGTTCAGTCTAAGGTAGGGCCAGTTGTGTTTGCTGAGGAGCAGAAGAGGTTAGAGAGATTTCAGAGACTACGTCCTCCCTAGTTCAGTGGAGGGGATTTTGAGGACACACAAGGATTCTTGGATTAGTATCATCGGATTCTACAAACTTTGAGTTTGGTGGAGTCGAACGAGGTCGTCTTCACTACCTTTTAGTTGAGGGGCCGACATACAGATGGTGGCATACTTATGAGGCGGGTAAATCCGTTAGCGTAGCACCACTTACATAACCCTAGTTCTCAAATATTTTCTTGGGGAGTTTTTCCCACGTACTTGTATGGATGAGTTGCAGATTAATTTGAGCATTTACGTCAGGAAGGTATGACTGTGACACAGTATGCTATGAGGTTTACAGAGTTATCACGCTACACAACTCCCTTAGTTTCTACCGAGAGAAAAAATATAGTATATAGATTTGTTGAGGGACTTAGCTACAACCTCCATTTTTGGATGGCACTAGATATGGAGACTGAGACAACATTTCATTAGGCTGTGGAGGATACATCGTATATGTATGTAGGATAAGGATAATAGAGAGGCCAAGAAGCCTCGTGGTTTTAGAGGATTTAATGGCTCCTACTCTAGGGGCAAGGCTCGTCATAGTAGAGGCTTTGTTAGTTGACTAGTTCAGTATGCACTTCTGGTTTCATGTAGTGCTCAAGCTAGGCATGGATTTCCGAGCACTCGTACTGAAAAGTCATCCTTCAGTACACCTTTTGCTCTGGGATCTTACAACGGTTATTCCAGTAGTCCAGGGCAAACTTAGTGCCAACAACTACATCAGTAGAGAGGTCTTATAAGTGTGGTAATACTTGGCACATAGTGAGAGATATCCACTTAGTAAGGTACTCAGGTTATGATTTCCGCTACAAATGCTACACCAAATGCATAACGAGCTAGAGGTGGGGGACTAGCGGGTAGAGGTCTTCCTAAAAAGGGATGTCAGGCTCGTTGATATGATTTCCTTGGTAAGACTGAGGTAGTCACCTCAGGTGCAGTCCTCACATGTATTGTTCTGGTATGTTATAAAGATGCTTCAGTTTTATTTTAGCTAGTTCTTCTTATTCGTATGCGGCATCCTACTTGTCTTCATATTTGGATATGTCTCATGATTCTCTAGATATTCGTTTTATGTGTCCACACCCTTTAAGGATTCTATTGTTGTGGATTCTATCTATCGTACTTGTGTAGTGGCTATTGAGGGCTATGAGACGAGAGTTGATCTTTTGCTACTTAATATGGTGGACTTTGATGTAATTTTGGGTATGAATTGGTTATTTCTGTACCATGTTATTCTTGAATGTCTGCTAAGACCGTAATGTTGGCTATGCCGGTATTATCGAGGTTGGAATGAGAGGTTCGCTTGGTCACATCCTAGTTGGGTTATTTCTTTTCTAAAGGCTCAATGGATGGTTGAGTGTGACGACCCGACAAGTTATTTTGAGTAATAATCTTAATTTTTGTGTTTTGAGACCTCTCATAGCTTTGTTTAATGCTTATTTATTTGTGTGCATGGTCCATGTTTCTTTTCGGAAAGCTTTTAGGTAAAATTTTGAAGAAAATGAGATTTTTGACTTAAAATGTGGCGAGAGTTTACCACGGCCAATATTGTTGGTATACAACCATGGATTAGCATTTTGATGATTCTAATAGGTTTTATGATATTTTTGTACTTGTATGCATGTTTTGTTGGGGTCCCGAGTTACCCATGAGTTTTGGCGCATTATGTGAAAGATTGTGAAAAATGAGTTTTCAAGTTAAAATCTTGAGTTTTGATGATCGATTTTTGTTATTTGATAATTTTTGATGATTTGAGGTAGAGATAATTTTGTATGATGTTATTACACTTGTGTGCATCTTTGGTTTGGAGCCCGAGGGGCTCGAGTGAGTTTCAGATTCGTTACGATTGAGTTTGGAGCAGCTGATGCACAATTGATAGTGGTGTTGAACTACAAGTCTCGCATTTGCGAGGACCTGTTCGAAAAAGCGAACTCCAGTTTTATGAAGTTGAGCTCGCATCTGTGATAAAGGGATAGGTAGGGCAGTTTCACATTTGCGAAGAAGTATTCACAATTGTGGATATCCTAGTATTCCTTTTGCAATGCTTTGGTCTGTTTTGCGACTAGACACTAGAATTAGGCAGATTTACAATTGCGAATCTTCGACCGCATTTGTGATGCAAGGGGCCCTCACAAATGCTAGATTTTTTTTGCATTTGCAACTAATATGGGAAGGGAGCACTATTCACATTCGCTCTCAGTATTTTACTTTGTGATTGTCGCAATTGGGAATAAATGCTTACAATTGCGATACATGCAGCTAGGTAAACGATGGAAAAGTCGGGACTTAGCTCATTTTACATCATTTTTCAACCCTAGACTCCATAGAGGGGATTTCTTGAGAGCTTTTTCTTCCTAAATAAGCACGTATAACTAGTTTTCAATCAATTTCAACTACTTTTCAAGAATGTCTAACATCAAATCTATGAATTTCATGGTAAAAATTAGGGGCTTTGGGAAGAATTTAGGAATTTTGTAAAATTGAGATTTAGACCTTGAATTGAGGTCGAATTTTGAAATAAATTACATATACGGGCTCGGGATTGAATGGATAATTTGGATTTGATCCGAATCTCGGATTCTACTAAGCGGGCCCGGGATTGAATTTTTCAATTTAGCTAAAGATTGAACCTTTATCATTCATGTATAGTTTCTAAATCTTAATTTGGACTATTGGGAAGGTAATTGGCTAAATTTGGTTGGTAATGAGGCTTGTTCAAAAGGAAAATCCGTGATTGATTGTTGATTTGGTTGTATAAAGAGGTAAGTACCGTATTTAACTTTGACATGAGAGAATTAGGGCTTTTTAGGCTATTTGCTACATGAATTATGTATGGGGACAACATATATACAAAGTGACAAGTTTATATGAACTGTCATGGGTTAAAGCATACGGGTTGAGCTATTTACCTTCATGTCATCTTTTATTCCATGTTATATTTCGTTACATGTCTTTGCTTTCCATTCATGCTTTATTTGTTTACTATCATTTGGTTGTTACCTGTTTTGGTTTATTTATTCCTCGATCAAAATCTGCTTACCCGCTACATGTTCCTACTTGTAATAATGGTATATTTCCATAGTTTCATGCCTTGACTTGCCTTTATAGCCTCTACATTACTTGTTACACTTTATTTTATTTATCTAATTATATGAGTCCATTGTCCATTATCACATTAATGAATTGTCGAGGTTCGTGAATATGATATATTGGTTTGTACTAGTAGTTCCATGATATTTTATAAGCTTTAGTACCTTTTGTATTGAGATTACAAAATTTTATTGTGTTGAGTTGTTCATGTTAATGAGTTGATATTAGAAACGGACTGTGCACCGCAACAGTATGAGAAATGAATTGATAATGGGATCGGGTTGCACGATGCAATAAATATTGAAATGATATTGGGATCAGGTTGAAAGCCATAACATATATGAAATTGATATTGGGATTGGGTTGTGCGCCGCAATAAAGTATGATGTGGTGTAACTATCTGTAGTTGTAGTGCTCTGTTTATGAACTATGATATGAGGTTATGAGATGATGTTATTCTGGGGCCCTCTATTTGACCTTCGGGCCCCGTTCTTATGAGTTTACTTGTTTTCTCTATATTTCCGTTGTCCTTTGTTATTATTCATACATGTTTATAGTGAGTGTCTTATGATAGCCTCATCACTACTTTGTCATATTCTAATCGCTCATGTACTTGTGAATCCGAATTTCTAGGATTATTATAGACTTTGTTACTTATGTATTTATTTCATGTATTTCAAAGTTCACAATCGTTAATTATTAATTTTTTGCTATTAATTTATTAAAATTTAGTTAATTCTTTAGCTAACGTTCGCTTGCCTAGAAAGTGGATGTTAAGCACCATAATGTCTCCGTGGTTAGGATTTCGGGTCGTGACATTGAGAAGGGTACTTGGTGTACTTAACTTTTGTTAGAGATTTCAGTGCTGATACTCCTACGGTTGATTCAGTCCCCATGGTGAGAGAGTTTCCATATGTTTTCCCTTTAGACTTACCAAGCATGCCACCCGATAGGGACATTGATTTTGGTATTATTTTGGCACGGGGTACTCAGCCCATATCTATTCTATCATATCGCATGGCTCCAGCAGAGTTGAAGGAATTAAAGGAACAATTTCAGGAATTGTTACATAAGAGTTTCATCAGGTCGAGTGTTTCACCTTGGGGTGCACCAGTACTATTTGTTAAAAAGAAATATGGCTCCATGAGAATGTGCATTGACTATAGGAAATTGAACCAGGTTACCATCAGGAATAAGTATCCACTGCCGCGCATTGATGATTTGTTGATCAGCTTCAGGGTGCTAGGATGTTCTCTAAGATTGACTTGAGATTGAGGTACCACCAATTGCATATTAGGGCTTCAGACATTCTTAATATGACTTTAAGGACTTGTTATAGGAATTATGAGTTTTTGGTGATGTCTTTTGGCTTGAATAATGTCCCAACAACATTCATGCATTTGATGAATAGTGTGTTCCATCCTTATTTAAACTCTTTTTGTCATTGTGTTCATTGATGATATCATGGTGTATTCTCGTAGTAGGGAGGAGCAAGAGCAGTATTCGAGGCCGGTGCTTTATGTTATGAGGGAGAATAAGTTATATGCCAAGTTCTCTAAGTGTGAGCTCTAGTTGGATTCAATGACATTCTTGGGGCACGTGGTGTCTAGTGAGGGGATTAAGGTGGATTCGAAGAAGATTGAATAGGTTCAGAGTTGGCCCAAACTTTCTACAACCACGGAGATCGAGAGTTTTTTAGGATTGGCTTGTTACTACTGTCGCATCATGGAGGGTCTCTCATCTATCACATCTCTATTGAATAATTTGACTCAGAAGGACGCTCCATTCAGGTTGTCTGACGAGTGTGAGGAGAGCTTTTAGAAGCTCAAGACTGCTTCGACTACAACTCCGATTTTGGTTTTTCCTTTGGGATCGGGATCATATATAGGTTATTGTGATGCTTAGCATATTGATCTCGGGTTTGTGTTGATCCAGGATGGTAGGGTGATTGCCTATGCTTCGCGTCAATTAAATCCCTATGAGAAGAACTATCTGGTGCATAATTGGAGTTAGCAGCTATTATATACGCGTTCAAGATTTGGAGGCATTACTTATTCGGAGTGTCTTCCGAGGTGTATACAGATCATCAGTCTTCAACATCTATTTAAATAGAAAGATCTGAATTTGAGGCAACAAAGATCGTTGAAGCTGTTGAGGATTAGGATATCACTATTCTCCATCAACCGAGGAAGGCCAATATGGTTGCATACGCCTTGAGTAGGAAGGAGGGAAACATGTGAAGTTTATTATACTAGAAACCAATTATTATTTTTTAAAGAAATACTGAAAGTTTATAAGAAGATTGAATTTCAAATGATCAAACGAACCCTAATTGCATCCAAGATAGTAGAAAGTAGAAAGATTAATATACCTTGTCAACAATCTCATTAGTAAAAGAAGCATCATCATTAGCACCTCCATAATCATCAATGATAGCACTGAGAATAAACATATTGAGTGGAGTCATCAGCCCATCTCCGATGCATCCTAAAGTCCCAAGACACATCACCAACTTATCAACACCATCTGCATATCTGAATATCCCACCTTTCTTTCCCATTTGGAAACGAGTGTGAAGATTCTGATATCCCTTCCTAAGTTTGCGTTTTTCTATTCCCAGCTCTAGTACGTAATAAACAAGTTTACTTGCCAGCCTAATGGCTACAAGACGTGTTGTTTTTATTATTGAGAACATTTCATACACTGATACTATTGGGATCGTTTGGTTTGAATACAGATTATATGCTTGGATAAGTTATGCGGGGATTAATTATGTTGGGATTAGTTATTCTGGTATTTTTTTTTATCTATTGTTTGGTATGTCGTATTAAAAATGACATTTGCATAATTTCTAAGAAAAAGATATAAGTTATCCTGGCACTAATTATCCCACCCCCTACAAGGGTTATCCCGATACTAGTTTTAATCCCGGGATAACTTATCCCAAATTTGGTAACAAACAAAGTATTAAGGCGGTATTAAATTTTTATCCCAATATTATTTCTACTTATACCTCATACCAAACAATCACTAAAAGAATTTCTTATATTATGCGTTCATTTAAAAAATTACTACAACGAATTATAAATAAAGTATGAAATTAGTACACTGAAAAATAAGACAGGTATATATTGATGTAAAAAATATTTTGTTGTATATAAATTAAATCCCTTACTGCTACTCTTGCCGGCTAGTCCTGTTATATTAGTTGTCACGTACTGAAATTAGTACGTTTGGAACCTATCAATTTTTAAATGCTGTTTGTCATGATTTTGATTGATCATTTAGAAATCTTTTTTTTTTTGTTATATATGGTGGAGAATTATGTGGAGTCTGGAGATGAATCTTGTTATCGTTTTCCACGAGAATCATCATTGTGCTTTTAAGGAATGTATGGACTGACAAGGCCAATGTAAAATATATATAAGCTCGCGATATTCAATGCATGAATTCTTATAGCTTGAAAACGGCAACTTAGGTTTATTTTCTATTTTCACTAAGATTTTGTAAAGATCCGATAGTTCATTTTGAGTACTAGTCTTAATTTTCATGATCCTAGACCTCTCACAACTTCATTTGATATTTCTTGAATTGCGTGTGTGGTCCGTGTCGCTTTTCAAAAAGCTTTTATGTAAAATTTAAAAGAAAAAGAAAATTTTGACTAAAAATGAGTCTAGGACCGACCACAATCAACATTTTGGGTAAACGACCCTGGATCATTGTTTTAACGATTACAGTAAGTTTATATGATATTTTTTGACTTGTACGCACGTTTGGTTGGGGGTCCAAGGTAACCTAAACGCGTTTCGGCTTATTATGTGTAAAATTATGAAAATTGAGTTTAAGTTGAAAATTCTTTAGTTTTGATGATTGATTCTTGTTATTTGATGTTATTTTGATTATTTGAGATAGCGAGCAAGTTTATATAATGTTATTATACTTGCCTGCATATCTTGTTTGGATCCCTAGGGACTTGGGCGAGTTTTCGATTGGTTTCAAAAAAAATTTGGACATAGAGTTTGTTGGTTTTTCTTCTGGTGCACAGTGCTTCATGATCGCGAAGGGGAAACTTGGATTGGGGGCTGGTTGGTCTTCGCAAACGCGAGAGGTAGGTCTTGAACGCAAAGCATTAGGGGGCTTACCCTTCGCGAACACGACTCACCCCTCGGGAGCGCTATGCTTTGGGAAGATCTGGGGGAAGGAAGAATAATCTTCTTTGCGAACGCATCCAACGGGTCGGGAACATGGATGCTTGGCTGGGGTCCGGGGATGCCTTTACGAATGTGGGAAGGACTTCGCTTACGCGAAGGAAAATTGGCCACTACTCTTCGCGAACACAAAGAACACCTGACGCTCAGCTATATAAAAGCTGAAAGTTAGTATTTAGTCACTTTTCACCATTTTTAATACTAAAGCTCGGCCTAGAGAGGTATGTGTCATGGTCAAATTTAATATGAGGGAATTAGGACTTGTTGGTCTATTTACTACATGAATTACATGTGGGGATGACGTATATGTAAGGTGACGAATATATAAGTATTGTCATTAGGTGAAAGCATCAGGGTGAAAATAATTTCGTTGTACTATGGTATTTCATTGACTATGCTTTCCATGCCTTAGTTAGATTATTATTTCTTTAATTGTTCGCCTTCATATTTTTGTACATTTTGAAGTTGTTGGGGTGTTGAAAGTTGAGTTTGTTTATCATAACACTATGACCGAAGTAAAATTTGCTCCCTCTTGCATTGGCACCTTTTATTGTTGTTTCTTGGTGAGGAAGAGTGAAAAGTACTAAGGGTATTAGCGTACCTTATTTGCATAGTTCTATTAATTATTGAGAGATTGTGAGGATTAAAGTACGAATGGTGATGCCGTGCACTTGATTGTTTATTATCATTTATTATATCATGCGAGGAAGAATGTAAAAGCACGAAGGGTGATGCCATGCTTTCCCATTTCATTTATCATATCATTATTATATGGTGAGGATGAGAATAAAAACATGAACGGTGATTCCGTGCCATTGTTGATTTTATTGCTTTATTTGACTATTGGATTGGTGATTTAATTGGTTACATTGTTGTTTATTTCAGAAAAGGCTACTTGGTGATTTAGTGTAACGACTCAACCGATCATTTTGAGAGTTGTAGCCCCGCTCCCCAATTTACTGCTTATTTTATGTATCACAGTTGTTATACGGGATAGTTGGTTCGGGTCCGGAGAGTTTCGGAATGAGTTGAGACATTGAGTCTCAAGGTTGAAAGCTCTAGTTGAAATGGTTGACCGGATGTTGACTTATATGTAAACGACTTTAGATTGGAGTTTTGATGGTTCTGCTAGCTCCGTTGGGTGATTTTGGATTTAGGAGTATGCCCGTATTGTGATTTGGAGGTCCTTAGTTGAATTAAGCTTGAAATGGCAAAAGTTGAAAATTTGGGAGTTTGATCGAGAGTGGACTTTGTGGTTACCAGACTCGAATTTGGGTTTCGAGATATGAAGTAGGTCCATAGTGTCATTTTCGACTTGTGTACAAAATTTGAGGTTAATTGAACGTGATTTGATGGGTTTTGAAGTCGTTTGTAGAAGTTGGAATTCCTTAGTTTAAATAGGCTTGAATTGGAGTTCGATTCATGTTTTTGATGTTGTTTAATGTGATTTGAGAGCTATTTTAAGTTCGTATTGTGTTTTAGGACTTTTTGGTGTGTTTGGTTAAGGTCCCGGGGGTCTTGGGTTGATTTTAAATGCATCGAAAATGAGACTTAGATGATTGCTGAACTGGAAGCCTTCTGAAGTGATCACACCTGCGATGTTTTTTGGCTGCAGGTGTGATGCCGTAGGTGTGCCTAAAGTTACGTAGATGCGGATTTGGGATGGGGTAGGATGCATGTGCGAGAGGTAATCCTCATCTGCGAGTCCGCAGGTGCGAGCAGGGTTCCGCAAATGTGGAGAAGAGGGGCGTAGCAAATTTCACAGAAGCGGATCATGGGCCGTATAAGTGCTTCCGCAGTGCGGAACGTGGAGCGTAGGTGCGGGCCCTGGGGACTTAAGTGACTTTCACATAAGCGGAGGATCCTCTTCTAAAGCGATTCCGCAGGTGCGTATATTTGGGCTGCAGGTGCGAAAGCACTAGAGGGTGTTTAATTTTGGGGGGCTGAGATTTTCTTCATTTTGGGCATTTCAAGCTCAGGCTTGGGCAATTTTTAAGAGGGATTTTGAAGAAATTCTTGAGGTAAGTCACTTTTGGTTTGTTTCGAAGGCCAACTTTTGCATCTACTTTTGACTTTTTATTAATAACTTAGTATTTTTTATGGAATTGATTCATTTAGCTCGAGTTGGTTGTATCGAAATAGTTTGTGGCTAGATTCGAGGAATTTGGAGGCTGATTCGCGAGGAAAAGGCTTCTTAGAGTAGAGTTTCGTACTGTTTGGGGTAGTTAACAAATCTAAAGTTGGTTCTGAGGATATGAAACCATGAATTACATGCTATTTAATAGACGTTGAGGTGAAACGCATGCTAAGTGATAGGCGTGTAGGCATGCACCATAGAAATTATGATTTAGTCGTTACCCTTGGGTTGCGTACACATTTTATCTGAACATTCTTATTTTATTCTATGTGTTAGAACACTTGAGCTATGATTAGTGCTAGGAAATCATATTTAGGCTATATACTGATACTGTTGGGATCCATAGTAGTTGTTCTTTGCTATTGACATATTGATTAAATTGCAGTTATGTACTCAGTCTTATTCATCCTTTCATATCACATCTCGGTCACTGTTATTGTGTATTATCATATCTCTTATCATTGATTAGGGTTGCTTAGTAAGTGCTTTGCGAGCTCGAGGGACTGGAGATATTGATGACTAAGTGAGGCCGAGGGCTTGATTGTGAGTGATATTTATTGGATCGGGCTGCACGCCGCAATATGTTTTATTTATTTATGCCTAGATCTAGCTTATTATGGCACTTGGGTTAAAGGAGTCCCGCTGGAGTATGCACAACCACGATGAGTGCAATTGATTTATATTGAGGGACGGATTTTTCCCGAATCATTTATATTTGGGGATGGATTTTCCCTGCGTTGGATTGGCTTGATACATCACTGAGTGATTGACAGTCAATTAATATATATATATACTTGTGATAGATTTTCCCTGGCTGGATTGGCCATATATAGTACTGAGTGATTGAGTACCCAAGGCTTCCATTGAAGTGCATAACATACAGCTTGCATATTGACATGTAGATATAGAGATGTAATATCTCTCATATCATTCAAAATTGATCTAGTTTTGTTGTACTGAGTTTTTATCTGATGAACTAGAAACCATGCCTACATTTCTTGTAACTAGTGAGATTGTCACTACTTTCAATCCAAATGTTAGATTTGTTACTTATTGAGTTGGTTCTACTCACGCTACACCCTACACCCTACACCTGGTGTGTAGATTCAGGTGCTTCCGATCACGGTAGTTGCTGAGTTGCTGAGTCCGGAGGAGGTGCTCAGACTCCCGCCGCCCATACTCCAGAGCAAGTGATGTAGGGACTTCAGACACTAGAGGTACTACTAGCTCGGCTAGTTGCAGCTGCTCAGACCCAGTGAGTCCCGTTATGACTGATGATGAGCAAATGAGACTAGAGAGATTTGGGAGGATTTGTCCTCCATTATATAGTGGGGCTGAGTCAGCGGATTCCCAGGGCTTCTTGGATAAGTGCCAACAGATTCTTCGCACGGTGGATATTCTGGAGACCAATGGGGTCTCGTTCACTACTATTTATTTTACTGGGGTTGCCTTCAGATGGTGGGAGGATTATGAGAGGTGTATGACAATTTGTGCAACACCACTTACATGGCATGAGTTCTCCATTATCTTTTTGGAGAAATTTATGCTGCCGTCTCGTAGGGAGGAGCTGTGCAGACAGTTTGAGCAGCCACGTCAGGATGGCATGTTTGTGACCTAGTATGTGATGAGGTATTTCGAGTTGGATCGTGATACAATTTGGTTGGTTCCCACTGGTGGGGTGAGTATTAAGAGGTTCATTGATGGCCTCACACATCAGTTGTGGTTGCATATGACTCGGGAGAGGTATCTGGTGCTACTTTCGACGAGGTGGTTAATATTGCTCGGTAGATAGATATATTCTGTAGTCAGGAGCATGAGCAGAAGGAAGCCAAGAGTCCTCGAGGTTCAGGTGGTTTCAGTGGTATTCCTTCTGGGGGGTGGGGGGCAGTCCTACCACAACAAGGATCATCCTTATAGGCCTGCTCATATGACTTATCCAGCTTATCATGGTGTATCATCTAACAATGGTTCATGCAGTGCCCGTCCGGGTCAGTCATCTATCAGTGCCTTTCCAGCTCGGAGTTCATCCCGTGCTCCTTCAACTGAGGGTTCATCTACACCAGGTTCTTATAACTAGTATTCTGGTTCTTGGGGTCCGCCTCAGTACTTGCCGCTATTTTCAGAGAGGGTTTGTTTTGATGTGGAGATTTGGATCATATGAAGAGACATTGTCCCCATCTTTATGGTAGTCCAGCTCAGTAGAGGATTCAGACTATGACTTTAGTACCAATTATTTCACCACCCGCCCAGCCAACTTGAGGTGGGGCTCAGGCAGCTAGGGGTCGCCCTAGAGGGGGAGGCCGATCAGGTGGCAGTTAGTCTCGATTCTATGCTCTTCCTACCAGAACAGATATCGTTGCTTCAAACACAATGATCACTGGCATTCTATCAGTATGCCACATAGATTCTTCTATATTATTTGACCATAGTTCCACTTATTCGAATGTGTCATCGTATTTTACTCATTATCTGAATATTCCCCGTGAGTCTTTAGCCTCATTTGTTCATGTGTCTATGCTAGTGGGCGATGCTATTGTTGTGGACCGTGTATATCGTCTATGTGTAGTGACTATTGGGGGATTGGAGGTGAGAGTTGATCTCTTATTTCTTAATATGGTTGATTTCGACGTGATCTTATGAATGGATTGGTTGTCTTCATGTCATGCTATGTTGGATTGCCACGCTAAGACCGTAATAGTGGAGATGCCGGGTTTGCTAAGTATCGAGTGGAGAGGTTCTCTAGATTATTTTCCCAACAGGGTGATTTCATATTTGAAGGCTCAACTGATGGTTGGGAAGGGTTGTTTATCTTATTTGACCTTTGTGATGGATGTTGGTGCTGATCCCTTTCATCGCCTTATGGTGCCCATGAAGGTTTTTACCGATAAGACTCTCTCATTTGTATTACTTTCGAGCTAGGGATTGGGGTGTTACCGCTTAAGACTCTCTCATATTTATTTTCTGCTGGAGTCAGAGTCTTTTCTGCTGGGAATCAGAGTGTTGTGTTCTCATGAGACTTCTCTCATTTGCCTGACTTGGCATCTTTTGAAGATCGGTCAAAAGGTCGATTTTGACCGATTGACCCACACAACCTTAGAATCTTCGTCCCCGAGGCACTAAAAGGCCGTGTTTGCAATATTGGATTTTATTGAAAAAAAAAGGAGTCTTAAGTAAGTCGGGTAGTGCCAGCACCGTTGGGCAACACTCATTTTCATTACCACGAACGACCCCCATGTTAATTTGGTCAACTTGCCTTTAACAGTTTTCTTTTTCTTGCCCCAGTTTCACATGACTCGGGCTCCAAATAATCTCAAACCGTTCTTATTTCCTTTAAATATCCCGGTCATCTTCCAATTGCATCATGATTAACTTTTAAGATTAGGCCACAATTATGTGCGCATGTCATGTCACTAGAGTTGACGAAAAAGGACTATAAAGAGAAGAGATGAGTACAACCCTTGGAACAAACCTAGACAACACCAAATGAGATACTATGACCAAATAAACTTGACAAAATAAAATGATAGAAGGGTTGAAAGTAAAACAATCTATTTTGAAAAATAAAACTCCCCAGCATTTTTTTTTATTGGTAAAGCGACCGTGCTAGAACCACGGAACTCGGGAATGCTTAACACCTTCTTCCGAGTTAACAGAATTCCTTATCTAGATTTCTGGTGCGCAGAATCCCTACTATTGATTCTGTTCCAATGGTGCGAGACTTTTCAGATGTCTTTTTTTGCAGACCTGCTGGGCATGCCTATCGATAGTGATATTGACTTTAGTATTGACTTGATGCCAGGCACTCAACTCATTTCTATCCCTCCGTATCATATGTCACTAGCTGGGTTGAAGGAATTGAAATAGTAGCTTCAGGAACTTCTTGGTAATGGGTTTATTAGGCCTAGTGTGTTGCCTTGGGATACACCGGTTTTGTTTGTGAAGAAGAAGGATGGTACAATGCGGATGTTCATCGACTATAGGCAGTTGAACAAAGTTAGAATCAAGAACAAGTATCCTTTGCTGTGTATTGATGATCTATTTGACCAGTTTCAGGGAGCGAGGATGTTCTCTAAGATTGATTTGAGGTCTAGGTATCACCAGTTCAAGATTCAGGACTCAAATATTCTAAATACATCATTCATGACCCGTTATGGTCAGTATGAGTTCTTTATGATGCATTTTGGGCTGACCAACGCCCAATAACATTCATGCATCAGATGAACAATGTATTTCAACATTATCTCAACTTGTTTGTCATAGCATTCATTAATGATATCCTGGTGTAATCTCGTAGCCAGGAGGAGCATGCCCAATATTTGAGGATTGTGTTGTAGCGGTTGAGGGAGGAGAAACTTTATGCCAAGTTCTCCAAGTTCGAGTTTTGTCTTAGTTCTACGGCATTCTTGGGGCACGTGGTGTCCAGTGAGGGGATTCAGGTGGATCTAAAGAAGATAGAAGTGGTTCAAGGTTGGCCTAAACCTTCCTCAACTACGGAGATTTGGAGCTTTCTCAGCATGGCCAATTTTTATCATCACTTCGTGGAATGTTTCTCATCTATTGCATTGCCTTTGAACAAATTGACCCAAAAGGGTTCTAGTTTCAAGTGGTTGGATGAGTGTGAAGAGAGCTTTTAGAAGCTCAAGACTGCCTTGACCACGACTCCAGTTCTAGTTTTTCCTTCAGCTCAGGATCTTATACAGTGTAGTATGATATTTCTCAGATCAGTACTCTGCATGTCTTGATGTAGGAGGGTAGAGTGATTGCTTATGCTTTGCATGAGTTGAAACCTCATAAGAAGAACTACCTTGTTCATGATTTGGAGTTGGATGCCATCATTCATGCATTAAAGATTTGGAGACATTATCTCTATGATGTGTCTTGTCAGGTATTACAGATCATCGGAGTCTCCAGCACTTGTTAAAACAAAAGGATCTAAATATCAGGTAGTGTAGATGGTTGGAGCCGCTAAAGGATTATGATATCACCATTCTGTATCACCCCAGGAAGGCCAATGTGCTGGTCGATGCCATGAGTAGAAAGGAGGTGAGTATGGGTAGCCTTGCATTTTTTCCTATTGGTAAGACACCGCTTACATTTGATGTTCAAGCCTTGGACAACTAGTTCGTGAGATTAGATGTTTTAGAGCCCAGCCGGGTTCTAGTTTGTGTGGTTTCTCGGTCTTCCTTATATAATCGCATTAGAGAGCGCCATTATGATGATCCTTATTTGCTTTTCCTCATGGACAGAGTTTAACACGGTGATTCTAGGGAAGTTACTATTAGAGTTCATGGGGTGTTGAGGATGCAGGTCAGATTTGTGTGCCCAATATGGATGGACTACGTGATTTGATTCTCGAGGAGGCCCACAGTTCGTGGTATTCCATTCATCCTAGTGCCGCAAAGATGTACCAGTACTTGAGGCTGCATTATTGGTGGGGGATAATGAAGAATGACATAGTGGAGTATATAGCTCGGTGTCTAAATTATCAACAAGTGAAGTATGAGCATCAGAGACTGAGTGGATTGCTTATGAGGCTACAGATTTCATAATAGAAATAGGAGCATATCACCATGGACTTTGTAGTTGGGCTCCCATGGACTTTGAGGAAGTTTGATGCTATTTGGGTGATTGGGGATCGACTACCAAGTCCGCGCACATCATTCCAGTTGGGAATACTTATTCTTCAGAGCGATTGACTAAGATTTACATCCGCGAGATTGTTTGACTACATGGTGTATTGGTGTCCATCATTTCAGATCGGACATGCAGTTTACATTGTAGTTTTGGAGGGCAGTGCAATGTGAGTTGGGCACCCATATTGAGTTAAGTATAACATTTCACCCTCAGACGAACGGACAGTTTGAGTGTACAATTCAGATATTGGAGGATATGCTACGCGTTTGAGTAATAGATTTTGGGGGTTCTTGGGATCAGTTTCTACCACGGGTGGGGTTTGCCTACAATAACAACTACTAGTCGAGCATTCAGATGGCCCCATTTGACGCTTTGTATGGGAGATGATGTCGATCTATGGTGGCTTGGTTTGATCTGGGTGAGGATAGGCTATTGGGTACTAACTTGGTTTAGGATACTTTGGACAAGGTTAAATTGATTCAAGATCGGCTTCGCACAGTGTAGTCTAGGTAGAAAAGTTACGCTAATCGGAAGGTTCATGATGTTGCTTACATGGTTAGGGAGAAGGTTCTTCTTAAGGTTTCACCCATGAAGGGTGTTATGAGGTTCGGGAAGAAGGGCAAGTTGAGCCTTCGATATATTGGGCCGTTGGAGGTGTTTTAGAGGATTGGAAAGGTGTCTTTCAAAGTTGTCTTGCCACCTAGTTTGTCGAGTGTGCATCCAGTATTTTATGTTTCTTTACTTCGGAATTATATCGTTGATACGTCTCATGTTTTGGATTTCAGCACGGTTCAATTGGATGGTAGTTTCACTTATTATACGGAGTCGGTGGCCATTTTGGGTTGGCAGGTCCAAAAGTTGAGGTCAAAAGGCATAGCTTTAATGAAGGTGTAGTGGAGATGTCAGCCACTTGAGGAGGCTACTTAGGAGACCAAGTGAAAAATGCGGAGCAAATATTCAAGCCTATTTGAGACTTCGGGTACGTTTTTAGACCCGTTCGAGGACGAACATTTATTTAAGAGGGGGAGGATCTAACGATCCGGCCGATCGTTTTGAGAGTTGTAGCCCCACTCCCCCATTTACTACTCATTTTATTCTTTACAATTGTTATATGACTTGTCGGGGTAGTTCGTTTGGGTCCGGAGAGGTTTCATAATGAGTTGAGACACCGAGTCTCAAGGTTTAAAGCTTCAGTTAAAATAGTTGACCGAATATTGACTTATGTGTAAACGTCTTCGGATTGGAGTTTTGATGGTTTTGTTAGTTCCGTTGGCTGATTTTGGATTTAAGAGTGTGTCCGTCTTATGATTTGTACGAAGAAAAATTCCAAGCACAGTGCAACAGATCTACTACGGCCACATTCCATTTGGTGCGGTCCGTAGTGAGGAGATTCAAAGAGTGCATATTTTGGAAACTCAAGCAATGCGGCCGCAAAGTATATTGTGCGGACCGCAATGGCCTTACCATGGCCGCAATCGAGATTTTGTGGTCCGCAAAGAAGGAGTTCAGAGAGTTGGCACTTTGAGGAATTAATACCAATGCGATCCGCGATCCTTTTTGTGCGGACCACAATTGAAGCCACCACGGTCGCGGTGAATTTTGTGCGGCCCGCGGTGGCTAAGTTCAGAGAGCAGATACCTGAAGCCAAAAAGCCTCACCGCGGCCGCACTTTATTTCTTGCGGTCAGCAGTACCTCCACAGGGCTATTTTTGTCCAGAAAATTCAGCCCAATATAAATACTTTATTTTGCCATTTTTATGTTAGGTTTTGTAATCTGACAGTGGGCTGAGCATGTGAACGACTATTCTTAACCATTTTGAGTAATTATATAGTAGTTTTATCATTGAATCTTCAAGTATTAGCTTATAATTAAATCATATGAGTTATTCTTCATCTATTTCTTTGTTTTCTTCCATTATTATGAGTAGCTAGACCCATTAGCTAGGGTTGTGGATAAATCCTAGTGTGGGTATTTGATGGGTCTTGAGTTCTAAGGCTTGAATGTCTATGGGTGTTTGATACTTGGGCTAATTTTTGCTTCCCATGTTAAATTAGTGGTTGCAAACCCTAATTTGTGCCTATTTAACTTGGGCTCTTCTTGAGAAATAAAGCTTGGGCCTAGGAAAACTAGTCCAACAAGAAATTGGGGCGTATTCAAGAGATTGATAGCCCCAATTAAAGGGTTAAACCTAGAGATAGTAATACCTGACTTGAAAATTGCTTGCACAATTATCATACCCAATTGGTCATGAGAAAGTCAATTAGGACAAAATCACTCAAACTACCGAGAGGTATAGAGTGAGAATATCCGTGCATGTGTTATATCATAATCCCCAACATGGCAACCTTGCCTTAGATTCGAGAACCCGTCAAGTATTCACCTAGGAGAAAGTCACTTCCCTAGTGCTTCTTTAAGTATCTAGAACACCCTACAAGCAATCATTCGTAGTTTAATTTAGCTGATCATTAGCATAAATATTTGGAGTAATATACAGCCAAAAGATGATTGGAAGAGTAATTAAGAGCACTACACATCTCTAGTTTAGATAGGAATCCATTTCCCACTCCTAGCTCCCTGTAGATTCGATCCCGACCATCTCGGGTAAAGGCTGCTTCGACCACTCTTGCTACTTTGTAGTAGTTCAGGGTTGGCCTTGATCAATAGCATTATCACGATTTTGGTGTGCCAATCAAGAATAGCATAATAGGGCAAAAACCAGTCCATACCCAAGATAACATCAAAATCTACCAAGTTGAGCAATAATAAATCGGCTCTGGTCTCAAAACTACTAAGATCAACTAAACACGACTGATAAACGCGGTCCACAATAAGAAAATAATCCCACATGAGTAGAAACATAAACAGGGGAACCCAAAGAATCTCGAGGTACGCCTAAATTTGGGGAAAAATAAAAGGATTCAAAAGAATAAGTGGAGCTTGGATCGAATAGGACTAATGCATCTCTATGACAAACCAAGACAATACCTATGATGACAGAATCGGAGGCCACAGCCTCAGTATGGGCAGGAAGGGCATAATATCTTGCCTGGCCTCCCCCTTTAGGGCGACCTCTACCTCCTCGGCCTCCACCTCTAGCTGGTTGGGCAAGTGGGGTAACAACTGGAGCTGTAATCATAGACTGGGAACTTTGCGAGGCACACTGTGGCTAAGAAGTCTATGGAGGTGCACCCCTCCTAAGCCTGGGAAAATCCCTCACCATATGAAATGTGTTACCATACTCAAAATAAGCTCTGGGAGGACGTGGCAGATATGACTGACATGGGCCAGGTCTGCTGGACTGACCATTGAAAGCACCTCGTGTAGGTGGTGTACTAAATACTGTCATAAGGCTCCTGAGGTCTCGGAGAAGCTGGAATACTACTGGCTACTAGAAGAGCTAAATGAATGGGGCGACTCATCCAACCCCTACCGTGACGAGCTGCAGCTGGGGCACGGGCACCGGAATAATAGCCCGATTCTTGAGACCTCTTAGCCTCCCTCTCCTCTCTGTCCCTACCATGCAAACCCTCTACTCTCCTAGCAATGCTCACTAGCTGCAGATAGGAAATATCCATCTCTAACTCCTATCCATGCTAGATCCGATATTGGGAATGAAGCCCTCAATAAAACGACAAACTCTCTCACGAACTCTAGAAACCAAGGCTGGTGCATGCCTAGCCAAGTCAGTGAAATGGACCGCATACTTTGAGACAGTTATAGTGCCCTGGCGAGAATGGTCAAACTCTACGCGCCATGCGTCCCTGAGGTTCGGAGGGACAAACTCTCTCAAGAACATATCTGAAAGATGAGTCCAAGTAAGGGAAGCTGCCTCAACTGGACTGTCCAACTCAAAAGTAAACCACCACTGATAGACATATCCTCGAAGCTAGAAGGCAGTGAAAGAAACCCCACTCGATCCTGATATACCCATAGTGCGGAGGATACGATATCACTCCTCTAGAAATCCCAGGGTATCATCTGATGCTAAACAATTTAATACGTGAGGCTTGTACTTCTTGAACCTCTCAAGCCCCCGCGGCTCATCCTTAGAAGTTGCTGCCCTATCCTCGGTCTAAACTGGGGCTGCAAGCGGTACCGATATAACCTCCGGGATCTGATCAACCTGGACCTGCTGTTCAGGAGTGTGGGTGGCGAGAGTCTGTGCTCCTCTCCTGTCCTGGGATGTTGCTGCAGCAAGGGGAAGCAACCCTAACCGAGCTAGACTGTGTGTACATGCTCACGAACTGTGCAAGAGTTTTCTGAAGAGCTGGAATAGTAGTAGCAGTAAGTGTATCAGGTGCCTGGACTCCGGTTGGAGCTGCTGGTGGCTCTTTAGTGGCAGCTCGTGTAGGTGCTCAGGCTGTACCACGTACGCGTCCTCGGCCCCGACCTCTGATGACTCTAGCAGGGGCGCGGGTGTCTGGTCATCTTCGGTAGCATGTGTCCTCACCATCTGTGAGAGAATAAAAGACAGAAGTTTAGAATTCTAATATCAAAAACCTCGCACGACAAGGAAATCAAATGAAGTGTAATTTTCCTAACAGTTACATAGCCTCTCGTAGATAAGTACAGATGTCTCCGTACCGATCCGCGAGACTCTAATAAATCGTCTTATGATTCATGACTCCTATGAACCTATAGCTCTGATACCAACTTGTCACGACCCAAGTTCACCCTCCACGAACTGTCGTGATGGCACCTAGTCTCTATGATTAGGTAAGCCTAACAATTTGCAAAAAAAGGAAACAAAAGATAAAACTAGCAAAAATTATGAATAAAACATAAATAAACGTTTAAGATGCCGCTCGGCATATACAAATACACACTCTCAACGGAATCAACTCCCAAAACCCGGAATCTCATGAAATCGCAAGTTGTGGATACTACATAATGTTCTAACTCCGGAATGTCTCAGCGAAGGAAAATACAAAAGGGCTATAACTAAAAGAGAGAAGAGGGACTCCTCGGTCTGCGAACGCGGTTGATATACCTCGAAGTCTCTGTAGATTGCCTCACCTCACTGATTGTAAGGCTGAGCCGAGGAACCTGGATCTACACACAAAAAATATGTGCAGGAAAGGGCATGAGTACACCACAGTAGTACCCAGTAAGTGCCAAGCTTAACATCGGTCGAGTAGCGACGAGGAAGGTCAGGGCCCTACTAGTTATAGAAGAAAATCAAGGTAAACAGTATGTAATATAAAAATATAATTAGAATACTAACGGTCTATAACGAATAAAAATCATAGAAGGAATCTAACCCAGTACATAGAAATAACAACAGGGGATCTCCCGGGATATCATCCCATAGTCCCAAACGTAAATGTCCAGAGGATCTCCCGAGATATCGTCCTGTAGTCCAAATCATAAATGTTCCAAGGAAACTCCCGAAATACCAATCCCTAGTCCCAAAGTAAATATCCAATGCGGGGAATCTATCAGGTGCTGTCCCGTAGTCCCAAACATAATGTGCGAGGGTATCTACCGGAATACTGATCCGTTGTCCCAAAGTAAACATGCAGGGGGATCTCTCGGTATGTCCCGTAGTCCCAAAGTAAACACACAATAATCTCAGAAGAATTTACAGTTCTATTCCAAAATTTAACAGGAAATTATACTCTAACATGCTGAATAGAGTACAAGTAGGCAATTAAAGCAGGTAAGACAATTAATCACATAAGCATGCTTTTCCTAAACTAAGAAAAAGGCTTCAAGTACAAGTATTTCTCAATTACAAGAAAAACATAGATATTTACTAAATAAAAGTGTGAATTTTCAACAATTAGCACATGTACGCACTCATCACCTCACGTACACGACACTCAAAAAACAACAATACCAAATCCCAAGGGGAGTTACCCCACATAAGGTTAGGCAAACTACTTACCTCAAACCAGCTCAATTAACTCGAAATCATGTCCTTTCCACAAGTACCCGACTCCAAATGACCCAAATCTATTCAAATTAATTGTATAATGTAAATATAACTTCAAGTAGCTAATTTAGCTAATTGATTCGAAGCTAACACGTAAAATTAAGAAAATTGTCCAAAAATTCCCTCTGGACCACGTCCCAAAATTGGATAAAATTTACAAATTTAGAACCCCCTATCACTCACGAACACACTCGAACAAAAATCACCAAAAATCTTACGTCAAAATATCACTCAAATCCCGGATTTTCAATTGGGGAACGTTTTCTCCCATTTCACAACTTTTACCCCCAAATTCCTTAATTAGAAGAGAAAAACAACAATGGATTAATGTTCTAAGATCAAAATCAAGATAGAAATTATTACCCAATGTTTCTCCTTCAAAAAACCTCGAGAAATCGCCCTCAACCGAGCTCCAAATTATTTTTCAAATTTATGAA
Source organism: Nicotiana glauca (assembly GCA_026770625.1). Taxonomy (NCBI): domain Eukaryota; kingdom Viridiplantae; phylum Streptophyta; class Magnoliopsida; order Solanales; family Solanaceae; genus Nicotiana; species Nicotiana glauca. The sequence goes on along the minus strand of MU689613.1, from coordinate 167,338 downwards.
CTCAAACTCTCAAAATTTTATATTTTTGCCCAGTGATTTCTGCATCTGTGGTCATGGGAGAGCACTTGCGGTCCCGCGCCTACCGAAAAAGGCATCGCAGGTGCGAAATTCACTTAACGGGCTGGGTCTGCATCTGCGATCACTTAACCGCACATGCGGTGCCGCATTTGTGGTAACCCAGCTGCACATGCAGTTCCTGGAGACTTGGCCTATTCCCTCTTATAAGATCACCAAGCCGCTTCTAGGGCGCTGTACCCCTCGGTCCCTCTCACGCAGGTGCGGTTATGACAGGTTCAACAACCTCAGATTTTGCCTAAGTCCAAATTCTAATCCGTTAAGTATCCGTAACTCACTCGAGGCCCCTGGGACCTCAACCAAACATTCCAGCCAATCCTAAAACATCATACAAACTCATTCCAACTCTCAAATCGCACATAACAATGCTAAATCTGTGAATCACCCTCCAATCCAACCTAATGAACTAGAATATTCAATAATCCTACATCCGATGATAAAACAAACCAACCCAAGTTCGATTGACCCCAAAATTTGCACACAAGTCACATTCAACACTACTGAGCTATTTCAACTTTCAAAACTGGATTCTGACCCTGATATCAAAATTTCACTATCGAACCGAAAACTTCAAAATTCAACCTTCGGTAGTTCAAGCCTAAATAAGCTACAGACCTCCAAAACACAATTCGAACACTCCCCTAATCTTAGAATCACCCAAAGGAGCTAACGGAACTGACAGAATTCGTTTCGAGGCCGTCTTCACAATGCTCCAACTACGGTCTAAATTTTAAAGCTTAACCTTTCATTAACGGACTAAGTGTTCCAAAACACTCCGAAACTCAAAACGAATCTTCCCGACAACTCACAATAGCAGAAATGAATATAGGGAATGCATTTAATAGGGGATCGTGACATTAAATCTTAAAATGACTAACCGGATCGTTATATCCACAAATGTCATCCCACGCGTTCTGACCTCTTAATGGTCCAAAAATAGCCAAAAGTAACTCAAATACATCAAATAATTCCAAAGGAAGTAAACCTATTCGATAAAGGTAGAATCTTCAATCAAAAGCCTAAAATCAGCCAAAAAGTCAAAACTAGGGCCATCACCTCAGAACCCGACAAAATTCACAAAATCTAATAACCCATTCAATTACGAGGGAGCTCGTTTGATAGACCCTTAGGGATGTTTGGCGCATAGAGTTTGAGTAGTTTCACCAAGGGGCTATGACCATGTATCTATGCTATGAGGTTTAGTGAGTTATCCCTTCATGTACCCGCTCTGGCTTCTACTATTAGAGAGAGAGAGAGAGAGAGAGAGAGAGAGAGAGAGAGAGAGAGAGAGAGAGACAGAGAGAGAAAGAGAGAGTCTACAGGTTTATTGAGGGGCTTAGTTATGGTCTCAGACTTGGGATTGGACGGGTGTTTGAGATCGACACTCCATTTAAGTAGGTTGTGGAGATTGTTAAGAGGTTAGAACATATCTGGGTTCGGGAGAGGAAGGATAGGTGGGCCAAGAGGCCTCGAGGTTCTGGAAAATTTATTGGATTCCACGTTTTGGCCTTGGCCCATCATGGTAGAGGCTCTGTCAGTTGGCCAGTTTAGTCTGCACTTCAGGCTACACATGGTGCTCTAACTAGTAAGGGACCTAGTGTACTCAAATGGGACAGTCATCTTTTAGTGCACCTCCAGCACGAGGTTCCTACATCGATTGTTCCAGTCATCCGGCATAAACTTAGTACTAGCAGCCAAAGTCGTAGATGGGTTGATATGAGTATGGTGATCCTATACGCATCATAAGAGATTGTCCCAGATTCCGGAGAGGTGGACTTCATCAGAGTACTCATGCTATGGGTTCCACTCCAGTTGCTACTTCACCTCCACATCCAGTTATAGGTGGAGGACAAGCGAGTAGAGGGAGCCCTATAGAGGGAGGCCTGATAAACAACAAAAAATGCATATTTTTTGGTGTACTTTCATCTCATAAATTGTTTAGTTATGGTAAGTTACATGAGTTTTTGTAGTAAATTATGCTCATTACATGCATTATTATGTTTAGGAGCAAGTTGGATGAAATGTGAGCAAAAGAAGTTAACTCGGGACCAATAGACAAAAGAAGGACTTTGCTCGTTCACTCTCGCGTGCACGCCTGAGAGTGAACGAGCTATTGAGGAAAATCTTGGAAACAAAAATAGAGAAGTATAGAAAAAAGGCATGGAAGTGCACGAGAGACCTAGAAGAGAAAGAAAAAGAGAAGAACTTTGCTCGTTCACTCTCGCATGCGCACGAGATAGTGAACGAGCTAACATAAAAAGGCTGTTTAGAAGTGGGCTTGTAATATTTCACCCCATGTAACCCTATCCCATATAAATAGTCGTTAAATACACTTTTGTGAGGGGAGAGACGTGACTTGTGGGGGGGAAATGTGGCTTTTGATGGGGATAAGACAATGGGAACATTCTTGGAGGAGAAAATCATCGAGTTCTTTATTCCTTCATATTTTCTAGTAATTTGTTTATGCAAAATACTTGGAAAATTATTGCTACGAACATGAGTGGCTAAGCACTCTAGTTTCTTGGGTTGTGGTTGACATGATTATTAATGTTTATTATTTACGTCTTTGGTGATTCAGATTAATATATTGTGATTGTTTCTTTAATTCTAGTTCTAACTTGTGAATTGTAGTATCTACCAATTCACCCTACTATCTATATTATGCCCGGGAAAGCCATGTTTAGATTAGAGTAGAATTAAAGAGAGCTTGTTTCTGAACTCATGTCTCGGGGAAAGATTTACGGTTATGATAAGAATATACCTAACAGTCTTGCTCAATTGAATACGTATTATATTCATTCATAATAGAATCAATACCTTTAGGAATATAGGATTGATATATTGTGAACAGACGAGTAGTATTGTGGGAACATGCTATTCATATAAACGATCCAGTTGATTAGCAACCATAGATAATCTGGATTAACGAGTGTGATTAGTGAACATAATAAGATTGATAAACCAACCACAACCATGGAATCTTTCTCTCCTCTTAATTAAACCCTCAGCATACATGTTTGCAGTCTAGATAAATTAGTTGTTACTTGTTAAAGTTCTGTAATAGTATATTAATAGAAAAACATCACTCTTGATTACCTTGGACAATTAATTGATTTTAGTTTGCTTAATTAGAGATTGATCTAAGTCTCTATGGGTTCGACATACGTTTTTCGAGTCACTTTATTACTTGATAGCCACGTGTACTTGCGTGCGTGCTTGGTCACAACAAGTATTTGGTGCTGTTTTTGGGGACGTAGTTGTTGATTGTTTATTTAAGTCAAAGCTAGAATTGGAATAGAAAGACAGCTGGACATTGTAGTTCAACCACAGCCAATTGAGATAGCAGTAAATGAAGAGCGTCCGGTGATAGAAGCTTTGAGGCCCAATCTTGCTAATATGACTCAGGCTATTGTGAAGCCTGATATCACGGATCACTTTGAGCTCAAACAGTACATGGTACAGTTGATTTAGTCCATTAGTCAGTATGTGGGTCTATCTCATGAAGATCCGCAGAGGCATATCCAGAACTTTCTAGAAATTACGGACATTTATCATTATCCGAATGTTTCCAAGGACTATGTTAGGTTGACACTGTTTCCCTTTTCATTGATGGGGGAAGCTAAAGAATGGTTGCAAAAGGAGCTCGCAAACTCAATCACCACTTAGGATGATCTAACAAGGAAATTCTTAATCATGTTTTTCCCAATAAGAAGACAAAGTCGCTGAGGAGCCAGATTCTTGGGTTTCAATAATGGGATGGTAAGACACTTCTTCAAGCTTGGGAAAGATACAAAAAGCTACTTCGAGACTTCCCACATCATTGTCAGACTAATGAGGTGTTGGATCACACTTTCGTTGCTAAGTTGGATGAGGCATCAAAGATGAATCTTGACTTAACAAGTGGGGTTGTTGCATGGAAAGACTGTATAGTGAGATCCAGATCCTACTAAACAATTTCAATGCTAACGATAATAATTGGAAAAGAGATGGGGAACCACAAACAACACTTAAACTAAAGGCAACATATGTGATTGAGCTTGATGATTTCTCAGCCATGAGGGCAGATATAGTGAGATTAGCAAATCAGATGAACAAAATGACAATGCACCAATCACAACTGAAAGCAACATGTGCAACATATGTCTAACTGTTGCAAGTTATGTGGTGAAGGTAACACAAGTGACATTTGCACCATGAATCCTAAATGCATCTACTATGTTGGGCAACAAGCTAGATGGCCGATGAATCAAAATGCTCAATATGGTAACACATACAATCTGAACTAGAGGAATCATCCTAACTTCTCTTGAGGTGGAAATCATAAAAACATGCCTCAAGCTAACTACAATCATCTGCCTAAACCCCCAGAGCAAGTAGAAGAGAGTTTGGCTAACCTGATTAAAAAGCTCTTGATATACAATCAGAGAGTTATGGCTGAGAATCAACAAGTAGGGCTGAGAATCAACAAGTTAGGGCTGAAAATCAACAATTGTGCACATAGTTCAGAAATTTAGAGAGGCAGTTTGGGCAAATGGCTAACAGTCAGAATACTAGCTGCTAGAGCTCTCCCTAGTGATACTGAGCCTAATCATAAGGCTCAAGTAAATGTTGTTACCTTGAGAAATGGAAGAGCATTAGAAGAGGTTCCAAATAAAAAGAAGTATACAACTAGTCCTGAAGGAGAATTAGTTTCTAGTTGAGGAGAATGAGAAAGAGAATTTAACTACAAAAGCAAAAAGATGATTTTAAGTACAATAAATTCTTAAATAATTTGATCCAAGTATGTGTGAATTTTTCTTTGGTTGAAATTTTGCTGGAAGTGGCTAAGTATGCAAGGTATCTCAGAGATATTGTGGTAAACAAGCAAAAACATACAGAGTTTGAAACAGTTGCACTTACTGAAGAGTGCAGTGCTAGAGTTCAAAGTAAACTTCCTCCTAAGTTGAAGGATACTATGTTTCACAATTCCTCTTTCTCTTGGAAAAAAAGAAGTTGGTAGAGCCCTATGTTGTTTAGGGGCTAGTACAAATTTGTTACCATCCTCTTTGTTTAATAAACTCGGACTGGGGGTTCTTAGCCTACTATAATTAATTTACAGTTGGCAAATAGGTCACTAGTTATGCCAAAATGAATTATTGAGGATGTGTTAGTTCAAGTGGGAAAGTTTATTCTTCCTACTGATTTTACTGTTCTTGATTATGAGGCAGATGAGGAAGTGCCCATTATTTTGGGGTGACCATTCTTAGCTACTGGTGGAGCAATTATTGATGTTAGGGAAGGAAAGCTGATGATGAGAGTTATCGTGAGGAAATCACTTTTAATGTGTACAACACACTTAATCTCCCCAAGTATTATGAGTACTTGTGCATGATTATTATGGTAGAACCGAAGGGGATAGAGTGGAGTCCTTATGTAAATTGTAGTGATACAAATGAGACAACTGAGTTAGAGGAGGTAGTGCTACAAGATGAGTGTGTAAGGAAGATTGAGAAAAGAGCCAAAGATGAAAGAGGAGACCTTCTGAGAACGAGTAAAAAAGCTAAACTTCATGGGAAAAAGAAGAAGAGAAATCACCCATCCTGAGCAGAGCAATAGAGTCATACTGCGACGTTAAAGCAGGCGCTTGTTGGGAGGCAACCCAACTTTACTGCTTTCTTTTATTTTTATTTTTGTTATATTATTTTGTAGTGTCTGTTTATATTTTTTAGGATAATAAGCGTAGAAAACAAAGTCATTGGAAGAGTGCAAAAGCGAGCTTGATGGTGAGAACTAAGTGTGGGGTGTCCATACAAAGGACCATACCTGGGGTAGGTCTAAGCACTCATGAGCTGCTAATGCTTCAGCATTTAGCTTACTAGGGAGTGCCTTTTACACTCTTGTTATTTATAGTGTGCATTGAGGATATTACATAATTTTAAGTGTGGAGTGAGGAGATTGTATGGGTGATTTTCTATGTGAAACTTGCTTAATTATAGTATTCCTTTTTAGTGTAGTGATGCAAAAAAAATACAAAAATTTAGAAAAAAAAAAGATAAAAATTAGGAAATTTGGACTCTTTGTCACTATCCCAGTTCACCCTCTTTTAACTATCGTGACGGCACCTAGTCTCTACGACTAGGTAAGCATAACAATTGCGGTAAATGGGAAAAAAAACGGATAAAACTAATAAAAACTACGGAATAACATAATGAAGGTTTAAGATGCTGCTCGACATATACAATTATAAATTTCAAATTGAACAACTTCCCAAAACCTGAAAATCCATGAATCACAAGCTACAAATATAATAATAATTCTCTAACTCCGGAATGTCTACATAAATAGAAAATATAGAAGGACTTCACTACTAGATAGAATGGAAGGGGACTCTTTGGTCTGTGGACATAGCAGATATACCTCGAAGTCTCTGGAGAATTGTCTCGCCTCAAGGGTAGGAGGACTGAGTCGAAGTACATGGATCTGCACATGAAAAACATGTGCAGGAAAGGGCGTGAGTACATCATAGCCGTACCCAGTAAGTGCCAAGCCTAACCTTGATCGAGTAGTGATGAAGAAGGTCAGGGCCCTATAGTATATACAATAATATATAAGGAAAAGAAGCAGTATTAAAGTAACTGTCATAACCCCAGTTCGCCCTCCGTGAACCATCGTGACGATACCTAGTCTCTGTGACTAGGTAAGCCTACAAATGCGGAAAATAAACAATTTGCGGTGGAAATAATAAAAAACCAAAATAACAAAATGAAATAGTGTTTAAGATGCCGCTTGGCATCAATACTAACTCTTGAAACTAACAACATTTCCCAAAAACCCGGAACCTCATGAAATCACAAGCATCTAACTCCAGAATGTCTAAGAAAGAAAAATACAGAAAGGCTAATACTTAAAAGAAAATAGAAAGGGACTCTCCGGTCTACATATGCGGTAGATATACCTCGGAGTCTCTACAAGCGCCTCGCTTTAAGAGTGATAAGACTGAGTGGAAGTACCTGGATCTGCACATGAAAACATGTGCAAAAAGGGAATGAGTACACCACAGCGGTACTCAGTAAGTGCCAAGCCTAACCTCGATCGGGTAGTGACGAGGAAAGTCAGGGCCCTACTGAGGTTAATTGAAATATAAGGTATAACATTATAGAGGAACACAATATAATAAAGTGCAACAGTAAGCAGTGACATAGGATAGAAAGAACAACAACACCTATAGCATAAACAAGAAATTCAGAAAAAGGATTGCAACTTAACTCAGAGATAACAACCGGGGATCTCTCAGGATACCGTCCTGTAGTCCAAGTATATATATATATCCAATAGATCTCTTGGGATACCATCCCGTAGTCCAAATCATAGTGCGGCGGGATCTACTGAAATCCCGATCCGTAGCCCCAAATATAAATACCTAGTATTGGGGAAATCGACCGGGTTCAGTCCAGTAGTTTCGTATAACTGTGCAGGGGGGATCTATCGGAATCCCACATTTGTAGTCCCAAATAAACAGACAAGGGGGTCATCTGGAATCCCACATCCGTAGTCCCAAATAAACAGACAAGGGGGGATCTACCAGAATCCCACATCCGTAGTCCGAAATGTAAATACACAGCAACAACACGAAGAATATTCAGCAAATGTCAATTTCATATCAAGGCAAATAGGTAATTCTAGGCTAGCATGCTGCACATAATTCAGGTAAAGCAGTTTGAACGAGTAAGGCAATCGAGTCATTTAGACATGCTTTCCTATCTAATAGTAGATATGACTTCAAGTAGTGTAAATAGGGAAGAAATACACAATTATAGTTACTTAATGAAAAATTGGATTTCCAGCAATTAGCATATGTATGCACTCGTCACCTCACGTACAAGGCATCTCATATAACAACAGTTCAAATCCTAAGGGGGGTTCCCCAACACAAGGTTAGACAAGCCACTTACCTCGAACCGTCTCAAAATCAACCCGAAACCACGCTCTTGCCATACGTACTAGACTCCAAATGGCCCAAATCTATTCAATTCAATTGCATAATATAAATAACACTTCAAGTAACTAATTCTATAAATAGATTCTAAGCTAATACATGAAATTAGGTAAAATAACTAAAATGCCCCTCGGGTCCATATCTCAGAATCGGGTAAAATTTATATTTTCAGAATCCTCATACTCTCACGAGTTCATGCATACCAAAATTATCCAAATCCAATGTCAAATTTCCAATCAAAACTCGAAATCTAGATCTAAGAACTTCCTTCAAATTTTCCCCAATTTTCATCTCCAATCCGAAATTAAATGACAAAAATAAGATTAGATTATAGGAAAACAACTAGAGAGGGATTATGAATCGTTACCCACTGATTTCCTCTTCAAAATCCTCCCACAATTGCTCTCTCCTGAGCTCCAAATCGATTTCTAACTTTTTGAAAATCAACCCTCGAATTTCTAATTTTTCTATCTAGCAAATCCACTTCTGTAGTCAAGGGACCGCACCCGCAGTCCTGCTTCTACGGAAATACGACTGCACCTGCGAAACTCATTAACTCCCCAAATCTACAGCTGCGCCCTACTTATCGCATCTGTGGTCACACAGGTGTGTGAACTCTTCCGCACCTACGGCCCCTCGATTTTCCTCATTTGACCGCTTATGCGGCTTGATTCCGCATCTGCGGCCTCTCAACCGCAGATGCGGTTATGATAGTAGTTGAAAGAACTTCAGCTGCAAATCCAAATTTCCAACTTCCTGTTAACAACCCGAAAACATCCCGAGGCCCTGGGAACCTCAACCAAAAGCACGAACAAATCATATACCACTATCCAAACTTATAAAAAACTCCAAAACACCACAAACAACATCGAATAAACCAATTAGAATCAGATTCAAGACTAAGAACTTCCAAAACTCATAAAATACGCTTTCGATCAAAAAGACTATCAAACCTCATCCGAATGACCTGAAATTTTGCACACATGTACGGAGCTACTCCAACTTCCGGAATTCCATTCTAACCCTTGGACCAAAATCTCACTATCCAACCGAAAGCTTCAAAAATTCAGCTTTCGGCATTTCAAGCCTAAATTAGCTACGAACCTCTAAAACATAATCCAAACATGCCCCTAAGCCCGAAATCACCCAACGGAGCTAACAGAACCGACATAATGCCATTCCGAGATTGTTTTCACACTGCTTCAACTACTGTCAAATTTTTAAAATTTAAGCTCCAATTTAGGGACTTAGTGTCCCAAAACTCTCCGAAACACCAAATAAATCCTTCTGGAAACTCACAATAGTAGAAACAAACACGAGGAAAGCAATTAATAGGGGATTAGCGCATTATTCCTTAAAATGACCGTCCGAGTCGTTACATTCTACTACACTTTAACATTTTTTCCTCCTCGAACGAGCATAGATACATACCTAAAGTAGTGAAAAGATGAGGGTAACGGCAGCGCATATGCTGCTCGGTCTCCCAGGTCGCCTCCTCGACCGGCTGACCCCGCCACTGACCTTCACTAATGTAGTGTTCTTTGACCTTGACTTTCGAACCTGCTTGTCCAATATCACCACTGGTTCTTCAATATAAGATAGGTCCTTGTCCAATTGGATTGAACTAAAATCTAATACGTGTAACGGATCACCGTGATACCTCTGGAGCATCGAAACATGAAATACCGGATGAACTCCTACCAAGCTGGAAGGTAAGGTAAGCTCATAACCAATCTCCCTAACATGCCGCAATATCTCAAAAGGGCCAAGAAACCTCAGACTAAACTTCTCTTTTTTCCCAAATCTCATGAAGCTCTTCATAGGCGAAACCCGAATTAGAACTCACTCTCCAACCATATAGGAAACATCACAAACCTTCCAATCTATGTAACTCTACTGTCTGGACTGGGCTGTGTGGAGTCTATCCTGAATCACCTTAAACTTCTCCAAAGCATCCTGAACCAAGTCATCAAACTACCGCTTTCGAATATGATCAAACAAGGAAGACCGAGAGACTACGCAAGCTAGAACGCAACTAGGCTCGGAAAGATCCAATATCCCAAACTAGCTAGCTAAGGCTTGAACATCCATCGCCACGGGCCTCTCTACTGCTAGCAAATAAGCTAAACTCCCCAAACTCTCTGCCCGGTGACTCAAAGCATCGGCCACCACATTGTCCTTGCCCAGGTGATACAAGATAGTGATATCATAGACCTTCAACAACTGTATCCATCTCCTCTGATGCAAATTACAGTCCTTCTATTTGAACATATCTACAAACTTCGATGATCAGTATAAATCTCACAAGGTACATCGTACAAATAATGACGCCAGATCGTCAAGGCGTGAACAATAGTAGCTAACTCAAGATCATGGATAGGATAATTCTTCTCATGCACCTTAAACTGTCTGGACGCCTAGGCAATCACCCTACCGTTCTGCATCAATATCGCTCCAAGTCCAATCCTCGACTGGCCATAGCGGCCGATGCTCCGAAATTGAAAACTATTGGAAGGAGAAAATCAAATTGAAGTGCCTATAAAGGCAAATGAAGTTGAAAAGGTTGAGTCCCACGTGGCCAACTATCTCGGAAAAAGTTTTAAAAGCCACGGTACCAAATGCTCTGAAATTGATGTTGGAAGAAAGAAGACAGAAAAGAAAAGCCTACAAAAGTGAAATAAAGTTGGAAGAGGTTATGTCCCACGCGACTAGCCGTTGCAGCAAAGTTTAAGGAGCCAAACGTTCCCCAATATTTTGAAGAAAAAAAAAGAAAAAAAAAGAAAAAAAAGAAGGAAGTTAGAAGGGAAAGGCCTACTAAGACAAAATAAAGTCGAAAAAGTTGAGTTCCACCAACCAACCATCATGGTAAAATCTAGAAAAAAACCATAGGTTCTCAGGGCTTAAAATGAACTTGGTCCCCGGGAAACAAGCAGTTGCAACTGAGATCTTCATCAAAGAAGCTGGGCTGAGATCAAGCGATTAAGATAATCAAGGCCACAAAACCAACCACCATTCAAACTAACAATTGTTCTTTGTTCGAGAACTTGAAACAGGTGCAATGCAAGGCAACCGTGCGAGAAGCAGATACAACCAAAAAGAAAAATGCACAAGAGCTAGAAAAGCTTCACAGAAACAATCAACCCAAAAGGGAAGTTTCCTCCAAATTCTTTCTCGCATTTATACAAAAAAAAAAAGAAGAAGAAGAAGTAGAAGAAGAAGAAGAAGAAGAAGAAGAAAAATCACAAATCATGGTAGCTTAGGGTCTCCAATCTCTGTCTAACATAGGGTCCCATTCCCTAGTTGATCCCGGCGTAACCCATAGACCTCCCAGGCATAACCCGAGGACCATTTTCATTTTCTCCCAACATAACCTGTGGACCTCCCTGACATAACCCAAGGACCGTTTTTTCCTTTTCTCCCAGCATAACTCGTGGACCTCCCCGGCATAACCCGAGGACCATTTTCCTTTTCTCCCGACATAACCCGTGGACCTCCCTGGCATAACCCAGGAACCTTTTTTATTTTCTCACAGCGTAACCCGTTGACCTCCCTACCATAACCCAGGGGCCTTTTTTCTTTTTTCTCGGCATAACCCGTGGACCTCGCTGGCATAACCTAGGGACCTTTTTCCTTTTCTCCCAACATAACCCGTGGACCTCTCCGGCATAACCCGAGGACCTTTTTCCTTTTCTCCCGGCATAACCCGTGGACCTCCCTGGCATAATCCGAGGACCTTTTTCCTTTTCTCTCGGCATAACCCGTGGACCCATTTTTCTTTTCTCGCAGCATAACCCCTAGACTTCCCCGGCATAACCCGAGGACCTTTTTTGTTTTCTCGCGGCATACCCCGTGGACCTCCCTGGCACAACCCATGGACCCTTTTTCTTTTCTCCCTGAATAACCCGTGGACCTCCCCGGCATAACCCGAGGACCTTTTTCCTTTTCTCCCGGCATAACCCGTGGACCTCCCTTGCATAACCCAGGGACCTTTTTTCTTTTCTCCCGGCATAACCCGTGGACCTCCCTGGCATAACCTAGGGACCTTTTTGATTTTCTCTCGGCATAACCCGTGGACCTCCTTGGAATAAGCCGAGGACATTTTTCTTTTCTTCTGGCATAACCAGATGATTTCCCCGGCATAATCCGAAGACCCTTTTCTTTTCCGGCATAACTCGATCATCTGTCCAGCATAGCCTGGCAATCTTCCCAATTTAGGACTTCACTCCCTATTTCCAAGGATACACAATCCCGACTTTTATTGATTTCAATACAGAAATAGCTTAGATTTGTGTTGCAAATAACTCACAAAATTTTCCTAGTAAAAATTAGGGCAGAAAAATTTCTCTCGTTCGTTTGTGTTGGGTATCTGAACAGGTTTAACTTTGAGGCACAAGATTTGAGATGACAAAAAAATGAGTCTCAATCCAAAATAAAGAAAAGAAGAAAATGAATAAAAAGAAGTGAACTCAAAGTGCTGAAGTGGAGAAGGATGAGGATTGCTCAAAAATTTGATTGAAGTCACAAGTTTTGCATGTCCCTCCTTGATCCAAAGCTAAAGAAGGATTCAACACCTACAGATGGCGAGCATCAAGATTCAGATCGGATTCCATAGCAAGAACCAACTAAGACTCAAGATCAAGCATCAAGAGATTTATAGATAGGAATCTTGTAACTCGTAGTTGATAGGATTAGCTAGATTAGCTTTTAATTTTCGATCTTTAGTGTAATAAGGAGTTCGCAAGCAATAGTAGCAGCAACAACAAAGAAATCATAACTTCCCGGTAGTCCCAGCTACCAAAACTTCCAGAACTACACTAACCTTATTCCTTTATAGCCAAGGATATATAGGCAACCTCCGAAGCAAGGTTCGATCAAACGTTTTCAAAATGCTTCCAAATGGAGTTTCAAACGGGCAAAAGTTGCTCATAGTTGCTCATTTTATCTTTTTCCGACAAACTTTTCATGTTTCCGAGCAAAGAGGGGCATCTGTGAGCACCCAATTGTTGCCCTACATGAAAATAAATCCTAAAAATAGACCAAAAATAATTTTAATTGATTTTTTAGAGTTTTTCTTTATTTAGTTGCATTTCATGCATTTTTAATATTTTAAAATTATAGAAAAATCTTAAAAAATTGTCATGTTTTAATTCCATGCCATCTTAGGATTAATTTGCATGTAGGAATTAATTTTGTTAAGAAAAATCACAAAAACAGTAGTCATTTTTACATATTTAGATTTTAGCCTTTAAAATTAGCATTTTTCTATAGTTTTAAGTTAATTAGTTGTTTTAATGTTAAAAATAGATAAATAATTTTATTTCTATAAAAATAGATTAATTTAGGATTTAATTAATTAAATAAAATAAAAAAGTAAAAAGGAATAAAAAAATAGGAAAAAAATGTTTGATCTTGTTTATTCAAAATTGGGCTAATCCTTAAATTGACCCCAATTAATTAACCAAAAATCTGTCCAACCCTAGCCCAATCTCCCTACCCAAATATTAATTACCCCTTACCCTACCCCCTACATATAAAAAAATAATTTAGAAACACAAAGAGGAGATCATCAGACCCTACCCCTTAGAAATCCTAAAAAACGGCGCATTGAGCTTTCCCCTCTCCTTCTCATCCCATCTTCTTCTTCTCCATTTTTACTCGGATTCTAGGACACACTCTATTGCTCCCAAACGCACACGCAAGTATACGTGATCGACAAGTAATATAGGATTGTAAGTCCAGATATCGTATCCACAAAGACTTGTGATTAACTATCAAGTAAATTAAAACAAATAATTAATCTATTCAAGCAAATCCTAAAGCATGAATATTTAACTAAAATTAATCTACAGTAAAAAATTAATAGATTAAAAAAAATAAGTTGGTGAATTATAGAGACGAATTCAATGTGAGTGAATATTCTAGAGCTATGGGTTAACTAACAATCCCATTGAATTTTCTACCTAAATTGTCTAATTAATTTATCTAGTTTATATATTGACGAGGTTAATATTGCTCGTAACCTTCTCCCGAAGTACAACTCACCTATTCAAGCTAACCTAACGCCTATATTCCTATGGAATTAAAATTAACAAGAACGTATTTATAATTACTGTATAATAATCAAGCAAGGCGAATATGTATATTCCTATCCTAACTGTAAATTCGCTCCCCCCCCCACAAGAGTTAAGATCTTGATCTACTCAATCTAATATGCAATCTAGTATTCCCTCTCCCGAGTTCAATCCTAGATTCTTAGATAGTATTCAATTGGTGATCAAGCAATCAAATAATTAAGCGCAAGATTGAATAAATAAACCAATATTATAAAATAATAAAAACAATTCAAGCTTCGAACTACAACGTTCATGTAGCACCCAAAACTCTAGAACTAATGAACTATGAAATTAAAGGAAGAAAAGATAAGAAAAACTAGTTAGAAGCCTCCTCCAATTGTGGTGTGTGTTGCTCCATGTGAATTTTCCTTCAAAATATGTTAGATATCTCTAAAGTGGCATCCTCCCTTAAAAATATATGTTTAGTCTTGCTTTTATACAGGTCTAGGACCGAAATAACCTTCTCCCGGTCAAAGTTGGACAAAATTCTCGTCACTGCCGCCCAGCCCAGCACCAGGCGCCCTTCACGGTGCCCCATTATATTTAGCTACTGTTTTTGGCACCGCAGGTAGGGCAGGTGGTGCCCAAATTCGTACATTGCCCGATTTCATTCGTTTTTGCTCAAATCTTGCGCGTTTTGCCCCCAATTTCTTCCGAATCATTCCTACACATAAAAAACTTTAAATGAATATAAATCATAGCATTGAACATCCCAAATTCATGAAATAAAAGTAAAATATGAGGCGATATACATAGAAATATATATGCTTTAAGCTAAACATCAACACCCCACACTGAAACTCTTGCTCGTCCTCGTGCAATGGGAAAATTGAATAGACCGCAACTATGTACAAGTCTCAATTATAGAGGTGCACCTTAACTTTTAACCACACACCATACCCTTGAGTATGATGAATAGCAGCACAAAAGCATGAACACACAAAAATTCACATTGCACCTTAACTTTTAACCACACACCATACCCTTGAGTATGATGAATAGCAGCATAAAAGCATGAACACACAAAAATTCACATTCTTCCCATTTAAGCATACCCAAGTATAATATTTCAATTCAATGAATTCCAACAACCTAATTGTCACCACCCAACCTCAAAAGCCAATTTGCAACCACTATCTACCCTCAATTTATGCACTTACCCAACAAGAAAGTTTACAACATTACCAATAATTCATGAGATCATATGCCCTCACCAACAAACAGAGAGTGAATATAAATTGGTCCATACATTCAAATATGCTTTTGAACATAGATTAAGGACATCACACAATTGAACAAAATTTGCTCACTCTCACAAAGAATTCATATGCATCCCGTGGTCGTACCATAAGCTTGTCCATAGTGTATATCTCTACTAATTTAAGCTAGCCAAATCTAGGATCAATTAGGACTTTTGAGGTTGTAATGTAGGCTAAGGGACGGGTAAGATGTATTTAGAAATAGTAACTAACCCTCCTAAGCACTTTAATACACTACACTCACAATTCAAACACATATTCTTCTTAACCAATGCACTTGCCAAAAACCATATACAACACAACCCTTTTTCAATTAAGCACTTCTGTACTCCCACTAGCACAATCAATAAGAATTGGAGGTGTTTTTTACATACTTTCACTATCATTTTTCTATTTTCCTTTCCCTCTTTTTTTTTCACACACTCCTTACATTAAGGTTCATTGGCTAGTGTCTTTTGATTTCAACTTTAGTGCACAAACGGGCCCTTCCATGGTTCCACTCAAAAGATACTCCCCAAATTCTAACCTTACTTATTTTAGCGACTAAGTGCCTTACGAGCTAAAGGTTCAATCAATATCAAATTATGCACAAACTATGGGTATGGCTTGTAATGTGGTTGCCAAAGAAAAGGACTATAGGCTCAAAGGGGATAGCAACGGAAAATTTTATTTTTATTTGACAAGCATATACATGATCAAGCAAGAAAAGGCCTACGTCATCTCCTAGATTAGCACAAATTATAATTTCGGTTCGATTAACACATGGGTCAAGTTCTAGACTTCATAGGATAGCACAGAAAATCACAAATACTCACACACACGTCGCACATGACTCAATCAAGATGGTTATGTTCAACTCTCAAGTCAAGAAAACACACATAATTGAGAAATTTAAGCAATATTACACTATGTAGCATACAAGTCAAACAATTGAGAGGGAGCGTCACAAAATAGGCTATTTACTTTACTTAGGCTTCACAATTCAAATCAAATACACGGGAAAATAGAATGTATGTCCTAGCCTAATGTGCCAGCATCAACCATGTCAATGAGTATCTCGGAGTGACTCAGTTCTCCTAAACTAATCCTAAAAAAATAAAAATAAAGTACCCGGTTCAAGCTACACCCTTGGAAAAGAACCGGCGCCCAAAGAAAAACCAAGGGATACTACCTAACTATCCTAAAAACAATAAATCTTTTTGGTATTTTTAATCGAACTTTTATCCCTCAAGAAAATTATCCAAAAGATCCATCGTCGGGAAAAGTCTGAACTTTTTCTAAATTTTTTTAATTTTTTTTTAACCTAGACTATGTCTGCTATGAGTTATAAAAGAAAAACTAATTGTTTTTATACAGTTACACTTTAGAAAGTAGTTTTTCTACCCCACACTTATATTATGCATAGTCCTCGATGCATGATCATAGAGAAATATATTAACACAAGGGTGAGAAATACTCCCTGAGACCCTTTCGGGTCTAGCTCGGACATGATCCTCAATATTAAGGGTCGGGACGACCCCACACTTAAGCTCAAACATGCTCCTCAGCTTCAAATTTGGGTACTCAGACTTTTCCTACTCTGCAAAATAAAAATAATACAAAACTTGACACTAAAAAAAATTAATCAATAAATAAAAGATATACAGGTTGGGTTGCCTCCCAACAAGAGCCTTATTTATATTCGTGGCACGACTCTATCACTTTTACCACTTTTCCTTCCACTTTGAAGATATGAATTGCGCCCCCAATTTTGCATCAATTTTTCTATCACGTTCATGGGGCGGTGGTGTGAAAATAAAGGAACCAAGCAAATAATATCACATCTTGCACTTTTTGGCCCTTAAGTGAGGAATGTCATTTTGCCTCCTTTGTATGACAAATTTCAGAATATAAACACTTTATTCCTCATCCATTGACTCATCCATATGCTCGACTGGATCAATTCCCATGTCACCAACCAAACACAGTGTTGAAAAGTATTTAGAATGAGGTCCAATACGCTCCAACTCCAAAATTGCATTATTTTTGACATCCTCAATTTTGCACTCTTTGTCAACCTTGGCATCATTAATAATATTTTGGTCAAATAGTTGCAGTTCTTCTTTTTGCTCCTCAAACTGGCCAGTATCCACAAAAATTTGTTGTAGGTCATCAGGCACCTCAACCTTTTTATTCAATTGATCGTGCAGATAATGGATATCTAAGCCAAATTGGTCTATCTCTTTCCTGAGCTCAGTTCTTCCTTCTATTAGTTGTTCTGTCATATTTGAAAGACCATCACGTAGAAAGTCATGAGATTTTATCAGTTGAGCTTGTTCCTCTAGCCAAGATTAGCTCACTACATCTGCTTCTTCTAAATTATCTTCTGGTGGGAACTCACTCTCTTCAGCCAGTTCCTCCGCTTCGGCCTTCATTCTCATGATTGCTATACTAATTCTTTATGCAACCCTTCGAGTTTCATCTTGTTGCTCGACTACTTGCCTCATCATGTCCAAAATACGAGCCACGCTTTCCATATCCTCCACTTCCTTGCCCCTATCAAGCTCATAGACATTATAATAAGAACTCCGAGAAGGATAATAAGAATTAGCACAACCATCCCAATGTCCACCTTGATCACCACACATATTACAAAAATTCCACGCATCAAATTGAAATGCACAATTTTGCAACAAGTGTGGTCATCCACAATATGGACAAGGATCACTATAATAAGAATAACCATTATTTGATCAATTCTCATTCCAAGATGCCATGTCAACAAAGATAATAAAATATTAAACTAGGTTTAAAAAAAAACCTTGAATAGGCAAAAAGTAAAAAATCTAGTCCAGTAGAATAGTTAATTTCTAAGTCCCCCACGGCGGCGCCAAAAACTTGTTGCTCCCAAATGCACACGCATGTATACGTAGTCGACAAGTAATATAGGATTGTAAGTCCAGATATCGTACTCACAGAGACTTGTGATTAACTATCAACTAAAATTAACCAAATAATTAATCTATTCAAGCAAATCCTAAAGTATGAATATTTAACTAAAATTAATCTAGAGTAAAAAATTAATAGATTAAAGAAATTAAGTTGGCAAATTAACGAGACAAATTCAATGTGAGTGAATATTCTAGAGCTATGAGTTAGCTAACAATCCCGTTGAGTTTTCTATGTAAATTGTCTCATTAATTTATCTAGTTTATTGATTGACGGGGTTAATATTGCTCGTAGCCTTCTCTCGAAGTACAACTCGCCTATTCAAGCTAACCTAACACCTATATTCCTATGGAATTAAAATTAACAAGAAAATATTTATAATTCCCGTATAATAACCAATCAAGGAGATTAGGTATATTCCTATCCTAACTGCAAACCCGCTCCCCCAAAGAGTTAAGATCTTGCTCTACTCAATCCTATATACAATCTAGAATTCCGTCTCCCGAGTTCAATCCTAGATTCGTAGATAGTATTCAATTGGTGATCAAACAATCAAATAATTAAATGCCAGGTTGAATAAATAAACCAATATAATAAAATAATAAAAAAAATTCAAGGTTCAAACTACAACATTCATGTAGCACCCAAAATTCTAGAATTAATGAACTATAAAATTAAAGGAAGAGAAGAGAAGAAATTCTAGCTAGAAGCCCGTTGATACCCAATTTTTCCCTATGTATTTTTTATATATAAAATACTTTTAAAATAATACATATATGCATATATAAGCATACCCAAGTGTTTTAGTATTTCTCTCAATTTTTAAAGATTTTAACAATCAATTTATTGTCCATTTTAGCCATACAAAAATCTAATAATTATTCCCAAGAATATAATTTTGGTGAATAAATTATTTTATTCTCATATCTATACCAAAATATAGTTAAGGTAATTTTTGTATATTTTTATGAATTTATTTAGTATTTTTAAATATAAATTACATATAATTACAATTTTAGCCTACTTTAAGATTAACAATATTTTTTTATTATAAAATTGGTCCCAGTATTTTTAAATTAACATTTATATATTATTAATTAGTTTAGTACTTTTAATTTGCTTTTAAAATCATTTTCTCTATTTTACAAAATAAAAAGGAAAAATTGGCCATTTAACATTTAGCCTCCTTTTTATTTTCAATTACAACCTCTTTTACATTTCAATTTTAACCCCTAATTGACCCAATTTGAATCTCAACCGGGCCAGCCCAATTTCATATCCTTAGCCCATTTAAATACCCGACCCAAGCCTCATTTAATCCAGACCGTTGATTAATCTGATCAACGGTCATGATCTCCCCTTCCATAATTAAACCCAAACGACCTATGCTAATCCCTCATTTCACCTAATATACCGCCTCTGAATCCCAAACTCTCTCAAAGTTCTTCAGAACCATAGCCTCATCCTACCCTCTTTCAACTGCCTTTCACAGGAATCCATGGCTTCTCAGGTCATGGATGGCTGGTACTCACCTCCATCCACCATCAAACCATGGTTGTTCGAAGCTTCAAGACCTGACCTCGATAATTCTCTTTCAGATCTTCTCAGATCTTTGGTTCTATGGCCCCTTCGGCCTTTGCTCCGGCATGTTCAAGATTCAGGAGCCTGATTCGTGACCTCTCCAACTCGA
The DNA here is from genome assembly GCA_026770625.1 of Nicotiana glauca. Taxonomy (NCBI): domain Eukaryota; kingdom Viridiplantae; phylum Streptophyta; class Magnoliopsida; order Solanales; family Solanaceae; genus Nicotiana; species Nicotiana glauca. The sequence goes on along the minus strand of MU689613.1, from coordinate 147,298 downwards.
GATCTAATCCTTCTTCCAAGCCTTTCTCATTTCTAGGGTTTCTCCGAAACCCTAAGCTATTCGAGGTTATTTCATTTATGTTTGCTTAGATCTATGCTTTATTTGACATTTGAAGTGTTTTTTTGAAATTTCCTTTTTCAAAATCGTTTGTCTTCGATCTAGGGTTTCTGAAAGGATTCTTTTTTCAAAAAATATCTTTCTGATTCTTTTTCTTCTTATTTTCTTTATGTATGTTTGTCTATATCATGCTTGTGTGATTTCTCCTTACTACACATGTACTTACTTTTTACTTTTCTTTTTCTACTATACATGTTAATCCTTGTTATGTTTTCTCTGCTCTTTACTATATGTGTTTAGCGTTGAGTTCTTTGATTTTGTTTTTACTGAAATCTGTTCGTGTTCTTGTTAAACATGTTTCATCTACTTTTGTTTAAGTTTGTATCACCTCTTTCTTCTGAATTTAATTAAGTTTCGAGTTTTCTCAAATATGTTCATTATGATCTTGAATCAGCCTTCTTTCTAGATATCATGTCTGTTTGTTTCTCAGTCTCTCAAAAAGACCTCTGAGTCTGTTTAATGGCTCGCCTTCTCATCTCTATGTCTGATTTGATTTGAAACCCCAGTATTTTAGGGTTTCCTTTGACGATTTTGATTTTGTGTTCAAGTTAGGGTTCCACTTTGGGACCCTTGACTCTCAGACTCATTCTGAGTCTGCAAATTGGACTTGTACCCCTTCTTGCTTATGATTCTGAACCTTTCAATGTTAGACTATTTTTCTGAGTAACAAGGCGACTCTTTTGTTTGATTTGTCTGCTTTATATATGAGAAGTTCTTCTTTCAAAAAAGGTTTTTTGCCAACTACTATATGATTCTAAATTCCTTTAATGTGGTTTACTTGATTGTTACTTATTTCCTTTAAACCTCTCTTTACCCCTTTCTGACTTGGTTCATTCGAGTAAAAGCCTGTAATTTTGATCTCACTGGCTGTTTGATTTATTCTCTTTCCTTATTTTTCACAAACTGTGTACCATTGGACTTTTGCCTTAAATAGCTCCTATGTATTTACTCTTTATTGTACTGCTTGGGAAATATTTTTGATTAACTCTTTCCTTAATTGTCTTTTACCCATTGGAAATTAGAATCCTTTAATTAAAGGGAGATTGATTTCAATGATATTTCGTTACCTTTTCATACTTTCTTGGTGCACTATAAAAAGGGCACAACCCTTCTATACAGATTATTGAACACTTCAAGTTCAATATTCTCACACTTGCGATTACAATACTCTTTCAATACTCTACTCTCTTCTGAGGTCATTTTATACTTTTTGCTTACAATTTGGTTACAAGACTTCTTCTTTCACTTATTTGTTTTCCTGAAACTAGTATGTCTCAATTTTGATTTCAGCTTCTTCCCTATGTGTTTACTTTACAGTTGCTATACTCTTGTCTACTTTGCTATTCATGCTCTGTAATGAATGTGTTACTTTCTCTTTGCATCTGCTGTTTGTTATGAATTCCCCATACCCTCACTCCTTTCTGTGTGTCTGAGTTAAGGCTTATGGCATGGCAGTATCCATATTGCTGCCCAGGTATGAACCTGATCCTCAATGGATCCTAACTCCCAACTTTGGCTAATAGGCTGGTCAGGGGTATGCCAACACTCTTAATTGCTGGGCATGACCACCACCCTGCCATGGCTTTCCCTAACTCCCCTCTGTGTACTTACACTTACTTTTAGACTCTAAGTTCTGCCCCCTCCCATGACCTTGCCTTGGGACCTTGAGTTCCCTTTGAACTTGGACATTTGAGGGCTGGCCCTTCCACACTACACTATAATCTAATTCTGCAATGTATTTGGTTTGTAAGCACTGCCCGGAGTCCCCTTGAGGATATTGGGGAACTTTGACACATCCCAAATAAGAGAAAGGCTTTGGAAATCTGATCTTGGAAGTTGGTTTATCTCATATTTTTAGACCTTGAGTCTGAATTAGGTTGTTTGGTTGTAGCTTAATTTTTCGATGTAATTTTACTTTTTCCTGATTCATTTTCGTCTGTAATATCTTGTAATAACTTATGGGGTTCTAGTAAAAAGGGGAGGGTCACTTGTGTATGCATATGGGTAGACATCATGTTCATAAGAATTATTGTTCTGCACTTAACATTACTACATTAGAAATCTTGCCTATAAGCTATTGCATCAATACATATAGAGACCATGCCTATAAGTTCTGCATTTATGCATATCATATAAGAATCCTACCTATAAATTCTGCACTCACACATGTCGTGTAGACATCCGGCCTATAAGTTGCTTCGCTACTGCATTAAAAATCCTGCCCCTAAGTTGTTATATTGCTACATTGGAAATCTTGCCTATAAGTTATTGCACCAATACATATAAGGACCATGACTATAAATTTCTCCATATAGAAAATCATGATTATAGTTTTTTTTGCACTTTTGCATATACATCTATCATTAGGAAAACACTCTCTAGGTTAAAATAATAACAAGCTACATCCTATATACCATGCCTATAGGATTCCTGCATCTCGATAATCGTTTTAAAATTAATAACGCTTAGAATCATGTTTATAGGAGCAGCCGTTTGAATCTAATTCGTCTATTTCATCTATAAGTCTAAAATCAGTAGCAATGTTGTTTAACATTTGCAGAATTTGGTTGGCTCTAAAATCAGTAACTCCTCATTTAAAAAATCAGTATACTTCCACCTAGGAAGCCAGTAGGTAATTGATTAACTGTATCAGTCACTACAACCAGACAAGGCCTAATTCGGACTTCTCATCTGAGAAATATGTGATGAAGCAGCCTGTCCTAATGCTAAATTTAATTCGGATTAAAACAAGTATCTGAAGTCATGCTAGACAATTTTCTTGTTTTTAAGGAGGCCTGCTTGAGCCTTTTAAACTGCTATGTGTTTCCCCTAACTGCTTTATGTGTTTTATTTGTCGCATTAGAATTTTATCCTTTCAAACTCTGAAAAAGCCACAATCTCCTTTCCTTTTAGGACTAGTAGTCCCAAATGCCTCCGGGACTGATAGGATTAGGACGGGTAATGACATGCGATAAGTAATGATACTATTTCGTGTTTTAATACCTTAACAAGGTGGGAAATGGTAGATATGGATATGATGACCACGTGATAACATCACGTGCATAAACAGTTACCGGGTGTTTTGCGGGGTGATCCATATTATTTCTAAACCTAGGACCCCTTCCCTTTACTTGTTTATTTTTTTAGAATTTTGAAAACTGTCAATTTCAACTTCTTTAACCTCTTTTACTCCAATTACTTGTATCAATTATGTGAAAACTCCCTCCCTTTTACTTAGTTATTTTCAGTACTTTTAAAAACTGCTTTCTTCCCAAATTTCAGCTTCCTTAACTTCTTTTACTCCAGTTGCTTGCAACCATTATGTGAAAACTATCTCGTATTTGCAATTCTTGCTTGTTCACTTGTCATTTGCACTTAAAGTCACAATTACAGCTTGGCCGGAAACCACACTAGTGGATCTTGAGGGGTGTCTAACACCTTCTCTTCGAGATAATTTCAAGCCCTTACCCAATCTCTGGTTTTCTAAATCAAGTTTCTTCTTAGTATCCTAATGCACTTAATCATTAGGTGGCGACTCTTCAATTGCAAACCCAATTCCTAAAAGGAAATGAGTTGTCTGCCCAATGTCATAAACTTGATTTCGCGAGAAAAAGGGGGCATCTACAGCATGTGACTCCGTTGGGGATTTTCTTTAGGCTTTTACCATTTCATGTTACTTGTGACATTACTGCTTCTTTATTGCCTTTATTTATTATCTTTATCTCTTTTCTACTATGAAACTGACTTGGCTCTTTGTTTCTTTTCTTTAATGCTTTCTTTTACCGCTTTCCTTCAATAATGTTGTAATTATGAGCAATTTTTGTAATCATTACTTTATAAACATGAACACTTGTTTCATTTTTGTAATTGCATATTCAACATCATATTCCACTCGTGCCAACTAAAATACCATAGCAACGCTTATAATGAGTGGTTGCGCACTTCCGATATTATCACCCCCTAAATTTGGTTAAGACGTATTTGCGGTAAAAACAGTCGATCAACAGTGTAGTCGACGGTTCCGTGCCCTTCCCTCTTGAGTTGTCTGCTAAAGAGTACCGGTCTAGCACCCCATAAAAACCATACTCCGTTCAATTGTGCATGCATCATGGTCAAACCTAGCCGAGTCATTTATGTTGTCCGTATAATGACTCTTTAAAATAGCCTTGTCCAAAGTCCACTGGGTTTCCATGGAACCTAAACAGAAAGTACCACATCTTTGCATTTATTTGGAGAACTAAATGCTGCTTATGCCAATTATTGATATTTAAATAGTTGAGTCTAGCGGGGGTAAGGGCCTAACACTTTGTTTTTCAAAAAATGAGGCACGAAGTCCCCAGATTCGGCATGGTAACCAACATCCACCTAAGGTTGCTAAGCTGGTGTGAAGACCTTCACTCCAGTGATCAGACTCTCATCCATAAATATTTGGGAAATTTGCCTTCTCTTCTGGAAGTCCAACACAAAAACAAAATCGTAGAGGCTGTAACCCTATTTTGGGATGGCAGCAGATTTGTGTTCCGCTTCTAGGGCCGTGAAATGACACCTTTGCTGGAGGAAATAGGAGGGCTAGCTGGTATCCCATGGGAGATTCCGGGTTTGCTTATGCTAGAAAATTGCAAGGGTAGGGGTTCTCTCAAAATGATGGGACTGAAGAAGAACCCAGACTTGACCTGCTTGAAGGATTCCTACATTCCTTTCGACTATCTGTACGAGAGGTACGGCCATAAAAAGTCCTACCAAACTTACCCGGATGAATTCGCCCTCACATCATTGGGGCATATCCACAGAGGGTCTTCTTCTTTATGTTCTGCTTTTTGGGGATGATAGTATTTCCTATGAAGAAGGCTAGGATCCATATCAGACTAGCCATGGTCACCAAAACTTTAGTGGAAGGAGTTGGCGAGCAGCCTTTTAGCATAGTACCTATGATCATTGTGGAGATATACCGAGCCTTTGAGAACTGTCAGCAAGGGGCCAAACACTTTGAGGGTTTTAACTTACTGCTCCAACTCTGGCTCATGGAGCATCTCCAAAAGGGTGAATATCGACAGGAGATTCTGCGCAGGGATTGGTATGATCATATTGCCTTCCATCAGCCAAGATGAATAAACTATATACCTAACATGTTTGCTCAACCAGAAGATGCTAAAGGGTAGGTAGAATTGTTCGAAAATCTGAAAGAGGACCAAGTATAATGGATGTTCGAATAGTTCCCTATTGAAGAGTTCATTGTCTGATCTTGGGATGCACCGTTTCTTATACTCATTGGTCTGAGAGGAACTTATACTTATGTCCCTCTTTGAGTCATGAGGTAGGAAGGAAGAAAGCAGGTTATACCAATGGTCGAAAAAATGAGTCACTTTAGGGTCGACTTTCAGGACGACATTAGCCCTTACAAGTGCCAAGCCCAACACATGTGGCACTACAAAATCATCATGGGAAGAGACACTATTGAACCAAACAGGTACCATGCTGGTTATACTCCATATTGTCCAAGCTGGTTAGAGGACGATCATAATGGGTTAGGACAACCCGTGATTGTTCGACATCACAGGATCATCGACGAAAAGGCTGAAGTACTGTTTAAGTACTACCAATTGCGCAAGAGGATTCAGGAATGCAAAAGTGAGCACTAGGAAATTCAAGAAGCCCATCAAAAGCTGATTGAAGAATGGAAAGACATGGCTGTCAGTGCCAACAAGCAACTGGGGTATTTGGAGCAGGGTTTAGTGGAGCTAGAAAGGAAGTTCATCCAGAGGATCGAAAACTACCAGAATGCTGAGGGAAACGAAGGAGGACACTTGGCTAGAGCCTACTTGCAGCTGGGACTACATGAGTTGGTGAAGCTGTTCGATGGAGCTAAAGATGTTGAGTCAGGGGAAGGTCCTCGGGGACCAAATAGATTGGATTCTTTTCTTTTTTCTTTAAATGTAATAAGGCCAATGGCCATTAGTGACATTTTATCTTCTACTATTTTAGTGTCGTTTTGGGATTCGTCTTATTTTTCTATCAATAAAATGAGGCATTTAGCATTCTAAGGTCTCCAAATTTACTTGTCGCTAGGCCTACCTCGGGCACAACGAGGTCCCCAAAATTATGACACACTTTATATTTTCTGCACTACGTGTTTGAATATTGCAACATTTTTCCTTATAATCCTTACTAACTTGTTACCTTTTTTGTTTTTACTTTTGTTTTATTCCTCTCCCCCAAAGGTTAGTTCCTGCACTCTGGCATCATCATCATACTTCACAAGATCCAAGGGCCCTCCACCTACTCCTCCTCCTAGTCTCGTCAGAAACCGGAACAAGGGAAAAATGGAAGATTTGAGATACATTAGAAAGGAAAACCCTGTTGAACGGGCAGAGGTTACTCAGGGTATTCAGGTTGCTAAGAAAGATGCCTCCCAGTTTGAGCAGAAGTTGTTGAAATTTCAGGAAGAACTGGACCAAGTTTGAAACTTGGCAAGCTTTTCATTTTCCCTCACTACTCCAGATGTCAACTTTCCCAACACTCAAAACCCTGTACCCCCATAAAACATCCGAAAACCACAAACCAACCCGCTCTTCATCATCACTGCAACATATGACACACTTCAAACAACATCCCACTGCTCACCCCTGAACCACTGAACTCCACAAATGATCATCTCAACACTAACCACAACACCCCCATCTATGTGGAAACCATACCATACCCCATTCAACCCGCCTCGAGCACACTTGAGTCTGATGAAAAAGACTCTCTTATCAGGAATCTGGCCGCAAAACTCAAGAAGCTGACTAGCCGAGTTCAGGGTGTTGAAGGAAGCAAAGGGATCGAGGGACTGAATTACAGAGAACTTTGCATTCAACCAGATGTCGAGCTACTCGAATGGAACAAAAATCCCAAGTTTGAGATGTTCGATGGCACTGGGGATCCAAAAATTCATTTGAGGACATACTACGACAAGCTGGTCGGAGTACAAAAGGATAAAAAGATTCGCATAAAGCTTTTTATGAGAAGTCTAAAAGGAGATGCTCTGTCTTGGTACATTATCCAAGACCTAAAGAAGTGGAAAAATTGGGTAAGTTGCGTCCGATTTCATGGACATGTTCAAATTCAACACAGAGAATGCACCAGGTGTATTCTACATCCAGAACATAAAGAAAAAACCTACGGAGACATTCCGCGAGTATGCTACTCGTTGGAGATCAGAAGCTGCTAAAGTCAGGCCAGCTTTAGAAGAAGAACAAACGAACATGTTTTTCGTCCAGGCTCAAGACCCACAGTACAGCAAAAGGTTGATGTTGATTGAAGGTTATAAATTTCACAACATCATCATGCTAGGGGAAAGGATCGAAGAAGGTATTAAAAGTGGTATGGTCACAAACCTTGAGGATTTGCAAGGTACCAACAAGGCTCTACAGTCTGGTGGCACGTCCAAGAAAAGGGACGTAAGCGCCTTGATGGTTGCACAGAGAACAAAATCCCCAATAAAATAGCAAACCTACCCAATATCCCCTCTCATATATCAGCCTACCCCAAATTACCAAGCACCTTTGCCTTCTTACCAAGCTCCACCATCTACTTACCAATCACCTTCACCACCCACATATCAGCCTACTTCACCCAAATACTCCAAACCCGCACATGTTGATCGCTGCCAACTCGACCTTACACAATGGTAGGAAGAGCGGGTGCTACAACTTTTACCCGAATAGTGATATCGGGGTCGATTTTTCCACAGAGAGCTTGGAGAGGAGTTGCGTATCTGTCTAGACTAAGAATGCGTTTGTGCTTCTAATTGCACTCCTAACATTTTTGGGTTTTCTTTTATCAACTACTATTATCAATTTAAGGATTAAGACTAAATTATGCTAAATAGATGTGTACCAAGTTGTAATTAAGATAGAGAAAGGCACTAGGGTCGTGGCATCACCTAGGTGGTTAACTAACGGGAAGAGACTACTAATAATTGATTGACATATTTGGGATCAATGTTATAACCGTTGCACAATTGTACCCACTCTCACACCTCTCGGTAGAGAGAGCGATTTTGTCTAATTGACTCTCTCGAGACCAATTGGGTAGGCCAATTAGACCATGCAACTAGGGTTCAAGTAGGGTGATTACTCTCTCGAGATTTAACCCGTTAATTGGGACTACCATTTCTCATGGGTCCAACCCAATTCCTTGTTGGGTCAATTTTGGGGTCATAGATTCTCTTTCTCAAGAAGAGTCAAAACCTACTAAGCTAGAATCAATGTTTGCAACCACCAATCCTTAATTAAAGCATAAAATTAACCCAAATAACTAACACCCAATATCAATCTATCATTAAGAAGCAACACCCATCAATTACCCACACTAGGGTTGAGCCACAACCCTAGCTAATAGGTTTAGCTAGACATAATTAAAAAAGAAATAGAAGAAATAGATGAAGAACTAAGCATACTAATTAATTGCTAAAGTTAAACTACAAGAATCTATGGAAGAATTAATGCTAAAATGCCCAAAATAGGATAAAACACGGTTCTCACAAGCTCAACTCTTGTTCAGAATATAAAACTTAACCTAAAAATGGTAAAATGTCCTATTTATATCGGGCTGAAAAAACTGGGCAAAAATACCCCCGTGATGTCAGCGCGACCGCGTTGGCTCTTGGACTCTTGAACTATGCTCTCTAATGTTGGGACCACGGACCACGAAGAAATGTAGCGCGGTCGCGGTGTGAAGCTGGCGTGGACCGCATATAAATAGAGTGTGCCCGCGCGGACATATTTGACCAAAAGTCCAACTCTCTGAATCTCATCCACGCGGACCACGTAGAAATGTAGCGCGGTCGCGTGGGACTTTGTCTAGCAATGGTTGGTCTCTGAATCTCACTGGCGTAGACTGCGCATAAATGGAGCACGGCCACACGGACTACCCTTGAATTAGCCACTCTCTAAATCTCCTAGCGCGGCCACGTGGAAAAAAAGTGCGGTCCGCGCTAGGCCTTTCTGTTCTTCACTTTACTTGGTCTTTGACACTTGGCAGGTTTTACTCCATTTTGAGCCGATCTTTGACATTTGTCATTTTGTCGCCCAAACCTGCAATCAAGCACAACTTGTAAGCATTTTTGGGATTATTTTGTGGCAATTTGTAACAAAAGCAATAGCAAGTGGGTATAATCATTTTAAAATCCTAACTTATCAACTCCCCCAAACTTAAACCTTTGCTTGTCCTCAAGCAAACAAAATAATTCCCACCCTTAAAGGGCAATCAAAGAATTTCTAGTCATCCTAAAGTAACCTCAACAAGCATCAATTGGGACTAACAATTGCCCTCAATACGAATGCATCATTAACACATTTTAAGCTTTTGAAAACTATGGATCAAGTGTGATGCCAGAGCGTCGAGGGTTGACTTATTTCATCAAAGAGCTTTTCTAAACTACCTTGGTCATTGTGGGACCCAAACTCGTACATCCTCAACTCTCCCTAAGCGTACCTCACCTTTTAGATTAATGACACACAAACCAAGGTTGACGGACTTTCACTCATTTCTCTCACAAAGAAGGTCACAAGTCTGGCTCTAGGTACCATATGCTCGCCCCTTATGTAAGTATCCACTAATGTAGGTTCCCTTTAACTCAAGATCATATAGGGCTTTTGTGGAGTCATTTTAAAGATTTTGGGTAAGGGTAGGATATGTTTTTGTTCAAGTGGGTTCAATCTTCCCTTAAGCACTTCTTTTGTTTCATTTTGGCACACTTTCTTGACTCATTAGAGTATTCACTTCTTTTTCAAGGGGTTAGAGAGACACACTGTTACTCTTTCTTATGCAATTCAACACATTTCTCCTTTTTCTACTTTTTTTTCCACATCCTTTTTCACTTTTGTTTTCTTTGAATCCCCTTTTTTTCTATTCTTATTCACATTGGTCTTTGTTTTTGTCTTTTCTTTTCTTTCTTTTTCATTGCCTTCCTTTTCTTTTGCTTTTGTACCTTTTACCACATTGTTTCCTTTATTGATTCTCCCCCCCAAACTTAGACATTTGTCATTTGCTCAAGGGAAGATTTGGGTGAAAAGAGAGGGTCTCATTAAAACGGGTATAGGCTTGTAGCTTTGGTTCTTGAAGGAAAAAAAGTTTAAGGCTCAAAAGGGTTAACTAGGGAATCATTTCATTGGTAGGCTATGGACTTGTTCAACTTAGCATTTGGATCAAGGAGAGCCTATAATCACTTCTCAAGTCAAATTTCACCTAGGATTTCGCCTCATCAAACATTCGGGGCAAGTTCTAGATCATCAGCTCAGGACTTGGATTCACAATTCAAATTCTCACAACACACAATCAAAGATTGCTAAAGACATCGAGTTGAGGGCCTACAATGACCTTAGTTATGATTCAAGCGCACAATGGTCCAACACAACCACATGATGATTGTTTGGTCAACCCAAGAGTCTCAAGGACACAACTTTCACCATCCTAAACACAACATTATGTCTTTGACCATGGGATCAAAGGCAAATCTATTAGTCCCAAGTGAAGCTTTGCCTGAGGTACCCTTAACTAAGAAATATCAAAATCAAAAGAAGAAAATAAAAAATGGACTCAAACCCTTAAGAAGGTTGTCACACTATCTATCATTGGGAAGATCCAACCGGTTCGCATCCTAAACCCTAAACCCTAAACCCTAAACCCTAAACCCTAAACCCCAAACCAAGGGCTTATTAAAAATGCCAAAACCAAAACAAAATGCTACGAGCCTAACTACGAATCTAAAAATGAAAAAATTTAACGAAAATAGAAAAACTGAATGAATATGTATAATAGGGGAGTAGAATATACAACGGGGGATGAATATATACATAAAGTAGAGAAATAGCCAAAATGAGAAATTATATACAGGCCAACTATGGATCTAATAATCATAAACTAAACATTAAATATATACAGTCATCTAAGTGTATCAAACAAAAATAGTAGGGCGCACCCCCATGAATAAGAGCTGGCATTGTGCCCAATGCCAACTACCAAAATAAGCATAAAATAAGAGAAAGGATATAGAATCGCTCCCCAAGAATGATCCGTCTACATGGGCTGCTCAGTGGTCCCCTGGTCCTCTGTACTGGCGGGAACCTCAGACTGGTTCCTGGCTTGCTACTACTCTGCTTCTAGGACAGGGGCTGGGTCATGGACTGGTTGAACCTCTGGTGCAACACCGGAGGGACCCTCTTAAACCTGTGCTACCTCGATCACTACACCCTCAGTGCTAGAAAGCTACCTCTTCTTCCTTGGGTGCCCAGGATCCTCCTCCTGCTGTGGCTGCGGTGCTGCTGGATCAAGGGCTGAATCCCCAAATATCAAGTCTAAAGGCATCTGGTCTGCCAATAGTTTGTCAATGTCAGCTTGAAGCTTCTTCACCGACTCCTTCGACGCCCTTGACTTTCTCATCTTCTTATGTTCCTTGGCAAGCTCCTTCAAAGCCTTACCATGCGAATCTACTGTCTTAGTCAAGGTGGCCTGAATCTCTAAAATCTTCTCCTGGTTGGCCAGGAGCTTCTTCAATGTCTCCTTAATAGAAGGAGGAATCTGAACAGTGGCTGGTGCTGACGGGGCCTCAACTGTAGTAGCCAAGGTGGACAACTTGGATGTCGCAGTTGACATCCAGTTGTTCAGATTGGCTAAAGACTGACTGAGCTAGAGGGCAGTGAACCTATGAGTCATTGATGAAGGGACCGCTGGGTCAGCTGAAGTAGAAGGGCCAGCAACAGAAGAAAGACTCGGGGGCAAGGTCTCACTGGTAGTAGGAGCAGGAATGGTGGATGGACCAGGAGAAAGCTCTACCACAACTGGCTCTTCACACTGGCTAGGTGGGGCAGAGGTAGGTGGCTGGTACTTCTTTGACTTTAGGTTGTCCAAACCTAACTGGCTATACCATGAGTAGGGGTCCACCGGCTTTGCCTTAACATCAAAACATTTCTTCTTGACCTTCAAATACCTAAAGTACATAGACAGGGTATTAGGGAAGGGGTTGTTTGTGTTGGTCTCCTGTCCGATAGCAGAAATCACCCTTGAGATGATGTTACCCACATTGATAGGTAGCCTGGCCATGATGGATGCACAAGAACAGCCCGGTCAAGTGGAACAGAGTGATCATGGGTAGAAGGATCAAGCCAACTACAAACAAAGGTCAACCAAACTTTAGCTTCAAAATGGAAGGTGTTCCGTAAAATCTTCTCCCCCGCTTTCAACCATTTTGGAACAGTGCCCGGGGCTGCCAAGTACTCGTCCAACCAAGGACGCACTTCTTCACCCATTGCCAGCTTAGCTAAATACTCCAATTCATCTTCCTCCTTGAACCCCAAGTAGTCATTCAACGGCTTCCCATCAAACATTACCATTTTGTCTTTCACCTTCGTCGCCTTCGTGTCTTTGACTATGTGAGAAAATTGCAATAAAACTCTTTCACCATATGTTCATTGGCATCAATACATCTCTCCTTGAAGAAGTCCCAGCCAGATCTAGTTCGGAACGGTTTTTGCACATTCGGGTTGAGAGGTACACGGTCTTTGTCAATGAATTTTCTCTCCGAAATCAACTTCCTCACGGGCCACCACTCTCTAAATTTGTGGAATGCCAACTCACTGATAAATCTGTTTGCCCAAGCTTCAGGTTTCCTAGTTCGATCAACTCCTCTGACTTAAGGCTCACCCCCTCACTATATCCTTCACTCTCCCCAGATAATGAAACTATGGGGGAGGTGGAGTATTGTGTATTACATCCTGCTATAGACTCATCAGACGAATCCGAGACTACATTGCCCGCTTTTTGAATGAGGGTGAAGGTGGAGGAGTGTCATGCAATTGGAGTGGGTCAGTGATGTGAGTGGGGGCAGACTCTGAGGTTATGCTCCTGGATGGTGCATACTCACTCCCCGAAGAGTGAGAGGCAGCCCTATCAGCAGCCCGTATCAGCTTACAGGTCTTTTTGGTGTTTTCCCGAGCCTGGGGAGTGAGTTTAACAATTCTCTTACCCTTACCCTCTTGGGAGGTACCACCTCTCCCGGGTTGTTATGGTTGTTAACCGCCTCATTTTTTAACCATGATCTATAAAAAATACACGTCTAAGATTGTTAGTTTAAGCACATGCAGTGTAATAGATGAATAACCTACGAGGAGAACACAGTTAATTACATGACACAGTAGCAGTGTAGCAGAAAAGAGGTATGCGGACCGTGCAAAAGAGTCACGCGGTCGCGCTGGGGTAGCGCGGACCGCATAAAACTGAAGCGCGGCCGCACTGAGCAACTTTCCCAAAATAGGCCTCTCTAAATCTCCCCAACGCGGTCCGCACTGATATGGACAGCGGCCACGTTGGGTCAACGTGGACTGCGTAGAAAAGCGATGCGGTCGCGCTGGCATCAAATTAAGCACACAAGAAACTCGACGCGGACCACGCAGAAATGATGCGCGGCCATGCTGGGCCAAGGACTTTACCTGAGTTAGGGTTTTGCATTTAAGTCCATTTTTGAGCAACTTTTGGTCCTAATTGTCCCTACTCAATTAACCATATAGTAATTCATGCCAGTGTTCAAAATTAACACAAAAAACTAATCTAATCATTAAACCTAAGAAAAATGGGAACGAAATAAGAAATTATACTACTAGGAAGCAGACAAAATAAATAAAAATTAAAACTATGAATGAAATTTGCAAGAATTGTTACCTGGAATTGTGAAGAATCAATTACATGATGCAAAGGTCTCAGATGAATAGTAAAAATTAGGCTCCGAAAGTCATAGTGCGAAAAGGGTAAAATGAAGCCTTGGGTCTCTATTTATAGAAAAACTGTGGGACCCCCCTCTTACCTACCAGCGTGGCCGCACAAAAATGGCCGCGGACCGCGCTGGATTTAAATCCTTCGCCTTGAACTGAGCTTCCCATGCGAACCACACTGTTATGCTATGCGGCCACGTGGGAAACTTCAAAGAATTGAATTATTTGGTTCTCCCAGCATGGACTGCACAGAAATGTGACGCGGCCGCGCTGGTTACTTCAGAGAGTTGGACACCATTGCACAAGCTAGCGCAGACCGCACTGTTATGTAGCGCGGCCGCGCTGGAAAACTTCAGAGACTTAACATTTTGTGCTTTTGTTGTGCACTGCTTCAACATTATCCCTGCAACATCTCGCAAACCATTAGCTCAAAAATCCTAGTCTACAAAGAAAATCAAAGAAATAGAAAAAGACATAGGTTGCCTCCCAAGAAGCGCCTGATTTAATGTTGTGGCACGACGCATGTTACCATCATATCACTTCAAATGAATGACTGACACCACATGGCTGTCAGCAAATAATGCTTGACACGATGCCCATTGACCCATAATACTTCACCATTCTTGTTTTGGAGATCAAGAGCACCAATAGGAGTCACAAATACCACTTCAAAAGGACCACTCCATTAAGATTTAAGCTTCCCCGGGAATAACCTTAATCATGAATTGAAAAGAAAAACCATGTCGCCCACCTTGAATTATTTACCCCGAGCATATTTGTTGTGAAGGTACTTCATCTTGTCCTTATACAAGGACGAGCTGGAGCAGGCATGAAATCTAAACTCATCAAGTTCATTCAATTGCTCCACTCGGAGATTGACTGCAACATCCCATTCCAAGTTCAATTTCCTCAATGCCAACATAGCCTTGTGTTCTAATTCCACTGGAAGATGGCAAACCTTACCAAACACCAACCGATATGGAGACATACCAATTGGAGTCTTGTAAGCTGTCTGATAAGCCCAAATAGCATCATCCAATTTCTTCGACCAATCGGTCCTATTAGAATTTACGGTTTTGGACAAAATACTCTTTATTTTCCGATTTGAGACTTCCACTTGACAGCTAGCTTGTGGATGATAGGGGCGGTCATTTTGTGGTTAACTCCATATTTAGCAAACAATGAGGCGAAAGCTTTGTTGCAAAAATGGGACACCCCATCACTAATGATAGCACGAGGGGTGCCAAACCTAGTGAAGATACTCCTTTTCAAGAACGCCACGACACTTCGGGCTGCATTGTTGGGTAGAGCCACAACTTCAACCCACTTTGAAACAGAGTCCACTGCCACAAGAATATACGTGTTCCCACAGGAGCTCACGAACGGTCCCATGAAATCAATGCCCCAAACATAAAAAATATCCACCTCGAGAATTGTATTGAGAGGCATTTCATCCCTCTTTGAAATCTCGCCGGCTCTTTGGCATGCATCACATCTCTTCACCAAGTCGCTAGCATCTTTAAACAACATCGGCCAATAGAAGCCGCAACTCAAAACCTTTGACGCCGTCTTCACCCCCCCTCCCCCCCATGATGGCCACCATAGGGAGAAGAGTGACAAGCCTACAATATGTTCATTTGTTCACTTTCTGGTACATATCTTCTTATCACCCCGTCCGTAAAATTTTTAAACAAATACGGATCATCGCAATAAAAATTCAAGCTATCCTACTTGAGTTTCTTCCTTTGGTTGGAAGAGAGCTCACATGGCACATTACCGGTCACAATGAAGTTGGCGATGTCCGCGAACCAAGGTATGTCACACATAGAAATGAAAAGAAGCTGCTCGTCGGGGAAAGTATCATTTATCTCAACACTATTGCATGGTCTCCCCTCTTCCTCTAGCCGGGACAAATGGTCCACAACTTGATTCTCGCTTCCCTTCCTATCCACAATCTCTAGATCAAATTACTGAAGGAGTAGCACCCATCTCATTAACCTTGCTTTCGAATCCTTCTTAGTCATCAAATATCGGAGGGCTACATGGTCCATGTGTATGATCACCTTTGCCCCCATAGGATAAGGTCAAAATTTCTCCATCGCAAACACAATAGCCAATAGCTTTTTTTACGTCACCGTGTAGTTTCTTTGGGCCTCATTCATCATTTTGCTAGCATAATACACATGATGGAACATTTTGTTGATCCTTTGTCCTAGCACCGCACCTATCGCCACATCACTCGCATCGCACATAAGCTCAAAGGGCAATTCCCAATTAGGTGCGGTGATGATAGGAGTTGTGGTCAACTTGTGTTTCAATAGCTCAAAAGACTCCATGTACTTATCATCAAAGACAAACATGACATCCTTCTCCAACAATTTGCAAAGCGGGTTCACAGTTTTCGAGAAGTCTTTAATAAATCGCCGGTAGAACCTGCATGACCAAGAAAACTCCTTACCCCTTTGACAGAAGTAGGGGGAGGGACTCTTAAGATAACCTCAATTTTTTCCTTATCAACTTCAATTCCATGTTTTGAGATTTTGTGACCCAATACAATACCATCTTTCACCATAAAGTGACATTTCTCCTAGTTGAGCACAATATTGGTTTTTTCACATCTTTCCAACACCCTATCCAAGTTCACTAGACATTCCTCAAATGAATCCCCCACCACGCTGAAATCTTCCATGAAGACCTCCAAGATATCCTTCACCATGTCGGTGAAAATTGCCATCATACACCTTTGGAAGGTCGCCGGGGCATTACAAAGTCCAAATGGCATTTTTGAGAAAGCGAATGTGCCATAAGGACATGCAAAGGTTATTTTCTCCTGATCCTCCGGGGCGATGAGAATTTGATTGTACCCCAAGTGGCCATCTAGAAAACAATAAAAGGCTCGGCCCGCAAGATGATCGAGCATTTGGTCCAAGAATGGTAGTGGGAAATGATCTTTTCTTGTTACCTTGTTAAGCTTTCTATAGTCCATACACACTCTCCAACCCGTAACCGTCTGAGTAGGAATTAACTCATTGTTGGCATTAGTGACAACCGTCATTCCACCCTTCTTTGGCACACATTGGACCGGAGAGGTCCATGAACTATCTGACATTGGGTAAACCACACCGGCGTCCAACCACTTGATAACCACTTTATTTAACAACTCTTGAATAGCCTCATTTAATCTTCTTTGATGTTCAAGAGACGACATTGCATCCTCCTCCAAAATGATCTTGTGCATGCAAAATGCGGGGCTTATCCCCCGAATATCCACCAATGTCCATCCAATCGCCTTTTTGCACTTTTGAAGAACCGCCAAAGTGGCATCAACCTGCATGTTAGTTAGGCACAAGGAAAGAATAATGGATAAAGTAGAATTTGAACCCAAATACTCATACATGAGGTGTGGAAGAAGTGGCTTCAACTCCAACACCGGTGGCTTCTCAATGGATGGCTTGGTTGGAGGGGTTTTGCGATTCTCTAGATCTAAAGATATCTTCCTAGTTTCATATGAATATGAACCCATGCCATGCAATGCATTCATGCACTCCACTCTACCGGCATCATCATCGACATCCATGTTAAGAAGCACGGCCTCAAGAGGATCTTCAACATTCATCAATGCACCTGTGTCATCCACTATCACGGTTGTGACAATGTCCACAAATGAACATATCTCCGTGCTATTGGGTTGCCTCATTGATTTGCATACATGAAATACCACTCTCTCATCACTCAGACGAAATGTCAACTCCCAGCTTCAACATCTACCAATGCTTTCCCTGTGGCTAGGAAAGGTCTTCCAAGAATGATTGGCACCTTAAAATCCACCTTGGAGTCCAACATCACAAAATCCACCGGCAATATGAACTTATCAACACGAACAAGGGCATCATAAATTATGCCCAAAGGACACTTCATTGATCGGTCCGCCATTTGAAGTCGCATGGAAGTTGGTCTAGGTTGACAATTCCCTAGGGTCTTGAAAACCGAATAGGACATCAAGTTAATACTAGCCCCCAAGTCACACAAGGCTTTAGCAAACTCCGCACTACCAATAGTGCAAAAGATAGTGAAAGCTCTGGGATCCTCGAGTTTTGGGGCCATAGAATGAACAATAGTACTCACTTGATGTGTTATCTTGATTGTTTCCCACTCCATTGACCTCTTCTTAGTAACCAAATCCTTCATAAATTTTGTGTACCCCGGCATTTGTTCAAGGGCTTCCACCAATGGCACATTTATAGTAAGACTCTTCATCATTTCAATGAAATTCCTAAATTGGTTGTCTCCTTTTTGCTTTGCTAGCCTTTGAGGGTAAGGTGGAGGAGGCCAAGGCAAGGGTGCCTTGGTTTTTGGCACCACCGGCTCGGGCATATCAATCACGTGTTCCCTAGACGAGTTCACGGCCTCTTGTGTCTCCTCCTCAACATCATTAATATCAAGCCGCACTTCATTGTTCACATTGGTTTCCACTATATCCTCAACCACCAAAGGCATATCATCATCACGCAACTCATCTTCATCAACCATAACTTGATTTTCACTTGAGGCATACACATCACCGCCTCTTCCACTTCGCGTTGTCACTGCCATCAAATGATTGTTGTGCCCACCCTTAGGGTTTACTACCGTGTCACTTGGTAGAGCACCCTTTGGGCGAGTATTTAAAGATTGAGAAATTTGACCAAGTTGCACCTCCAAGTTACGGATGGAAGTGTTGTGGGAAGCCAATTGAGCATCGGAGTCTTGGTTATTCTTCATCATTTGCTCAAACATAACTTCAATTCTCCCAAAATTATTTCCCAAAGAACTAGACCCTTGAGATTGAAACGGTGGCGGGTTACTTGGTTGTTGGAACATCGGAGGCCTTTGAAAGCCTTTCCCCCGATTACCTTGACAATCATTGTTGTTCCACCCTCCTTGACCATTGTTGTTATTCCAATTGTTGTTGTTGTTTCCGTTCCAATTTCCACCATTGTTACCTTGATTCCCCCAATTGTTGTTTTTGTTGTTCCCGTTCCAATTTCCACCACCATGTTGTTGATTATTGTTATTCCAATTTCCGCCTCTTTGTTGATTGCCCCAATTTCCTTGGGGTAGCCATTGTTGATTTCCCTGGTTTCCTCTATTTCCTTGGTATTTATTAACATATTGACAATCTTCACTTTGCTCATCATAACACTTGTTCGAATAACCACCACCATCATCATAGTTATCACAGTTTCCTTGAGGTTGTTGCTGTCACGCCCTAAAATTCGAGGAGCGTGACTGGCGCTCAACCGAGTAAACCCGACTGAGCAAGCCTGGTAGGTTT
Source organism: Nicotiana glauca (assembly GCA_026770625.1). Classification (NCBI taxonomy): domain Eukaryota; kingdom Viridiplantae; phylum Streptophyta; class Magnoliopsida; order Solanales; family Solanaceae; genus Nicotiana; species Nicotiana glauca. The sequence continues at coordinate 128,119 of MU689613.1, read as the reverse complement.
CATGCATACTACCCAACCCAATTGATATTTAAATAAGGGATGGACTTCGTTAATCAAATTCTATCAACATATAATTAATGATTTCCATTT
>MU689613.1:117031-127262 GCA_026770625.1 Nicotiana glauca | reverse complement strand
ATCCTTCACGAATATGTATAGATATATGTAAATCAATTAATTTTGCAATAACAATCAATACACTAGCCAATTCAACTCTTACCACACGTTCGTAAGCACCAACAGATCTCGATTTCTAATAAAAGGGGGGTTTTAGCCATACATACCTCAATAAAGCTTTTCCTCAATAAATTTCTGGAACCCTTAGTGCTTCAATCTATTAAGCAAGAAATTTCAGATTAAAATTGAGAATTTGAGACGAAACTGAATTTCTAACTTGGTTCGAGCATATCATCAAACACTAAAGGTGCATTGTGATCTTAGCCCTCTTTTTGTGAGGAATTTCTATCATTTTATACCCTCAATCGCCTCTTTTTTAATTTTACTACTTTCTAATACTCTATGGTGGCATGCATGCAAGAGATTCATTCTCATACCCATGAATTACTTCCCTAATGATCCCATATGGCTAAGTATACAAATATGAGTTGAGGTGATGGAGCCTTACCTTTTGGGATGAAGATTCAGGAGCCTCCACTTGATTTTATTCAATGATTTAGCCCAATCTTATGAAATAATTGGATGGGAGACTTTCCCACTCTAATAAAGCTCTTCCTCTCTCTAGGAATGCTCAGAAGAATGTTCAAAATAAGCTAGAACACCAGTTATATCGATATGGAAGACGGGTTAAAAATTAGAAAATTGGAGCCCCGAGTCAACTATGCGGTCGCATTTGCGATCATAGAATAAACATGCGGTCCGCATAATGGACCGCAGAATGCTCCCCCAAAAACTAAACATTGTGACTCGGTCTGCGGTAAGAATGCGGTCCGCATTCATGTTCTGCGGTCGCAAAGTGCACCGCAGAACTGACCTTCGCAAATTCAAAGGAAAATATGAGACGACTATGCGGTCCGCATTTTGATTATGTGACCGCATTTCGACCTCATAACTGACTTCAATTTAACCAACGTTCTGCCTCACTCTGCGGCAGGTATGCGGTCCGCATTTCGATTATGCGACCGCATTCTGGACCGCATTTCTTGCATTTTTTCTGGAAACTTATTCTTGACTTTTTAATGCATTATTCAATCCAAAAAGGTCCGCTTGGCCCCACGGGATCCGAGTTTTTGATTAGGGATTTCACGGGGCCTTATAGTTGCCCTCTTTGCCTTCTTTTCATCATATTCACTCCTTCCATGGCATTGACTTGGCGCGGGTTTTGAACTTGTTGCAATTGCGCCTTCGCCAATTGGTTCATTGTTGTTATGAGTTCGGCAATAGATTGGCCATGATCATGCAACTCCTTATGCAAATGTATGACATTAGGGTTACCTTGAGGAACATTTGCCCGGCTTTGCCACGCCGAAGAAGTATCAGCCATTTTATCTAACACATCACAAGCTTCATTGTATGGGAGCTTCATAAAATTACCACCCGCCAATTGGTTCACAATACATTGGTTGGTTGTGTTGAGGCCTCTATAGAATGTTTGTTGAATCATCACATCATTCATATCATTATTTGGACACTCTTTAACCATATCTCTAAATCTCTCCCATATTTCGTGCAAAGGTTCCGTTGGCTCTTATTTGAAAGCCAAAATTTCATCACGGAGCGCCGCCATGTGACTTGGAGAAAAGAACTTGGCAATAAATTTGTCAGCCAATTCATCCCACATTGTGATGGAATGATTTGGAAGACAAAAGGTTCTACCAAAACTCTAGATAACAAATTAGCTATTCATAATAGTATGTAAAACTACAATACTAAAAGTCATAACCAACAATTTAAAATAGGAAGAGGAAGGAAAAACACGTAGAAGAATTCTCCCGCCTTGCTCCCAATGTGTTCTTGCCTCCAAGGGTGTTGTCTAACCCTAAAGTAGTGTCTCTTGCCTCCTTATGTCTAATTTTTGTCCAAAATATGTCCCCTCCTTGTTCTTGGCCGGCCTTCTTTGTTTAATATAGGGTTTAGTGCTTAAAATTCCATGTTTTGCACTTTGGTCCCTAAAATTTTTGCTTCCTGCCGCGGTTCTGCCGCGGTCGCGGTCAAACCGCGGCCAAACATGCTCTCTAATTCTTCAGTTGTCCGCGAGTACAGTCTGCCACGGTTCTGTCGCAGTCCCACCGTAATCGCGATATTTAACCCTCTTCCATTTGGAATTTGGAAAAATGACAAAACATTAAAGTTGTAGCCCTTTGAGTTAGCTTTCAAACCATATATTGTGGAGCCCAAATGGATTTCTGAGCAAAACGTTATGTCTATTTTACTAGAAAGTGAGCAGTATGCCTCCTCGAGTCTTCGTTTGTACTTAATTATCAAATTTGACCCCTAAACATGATCCCGGCTTAATTCCTTGAACTTTTACTCAAACTTTAAAGCTCCGAATCACTTAAATGCATTTCATAAAATCTATAACGCTCGGAATCACACCTACAAGGCATAAAACACACCGTTAGTGCAAAACACTATAGATTAAAGCACAAATTCAACTAAAGTGCAGTAAATTAGAGTGTAATAAGAGACTAAAATATGCAATTATAGCCTATCATCATAGGTCCCCAAAGGCACCGGTACCATTTAAGGTTGCTGTATTACCCCCCAAAGCAAGGGTGCCCATTTCGGTAGTAATGATAGCCGTAACACTGTTCTAACCAAAAGCCATACCATGGGATTACACAGCCGAAGCAAGGAGGAAAGGGAAAACCAAATTCGGAGTAGCAAGTGCAGCACAGTGTATGACAAGAACTGGCAGGGTTTATACCCTGGAGCATTTGGCTGAGTCGAGTAGGCAAGGCTCTGGTCGGCCGACCATCACTGAAACCGGTCCGGATGACCTCTAGAGGAAGATACAAGCCAAAGAGTATTCAGTCGTTGTTCAGTGAAACAAAACGCTAGCACATATCTCTATCTTGGCTCTGCTTCAAAGCTCTGACGCACATAAGAATGCCTTATTGAAGGTGCTGAGCGCGGCATATGTACCTAGCAACATCACTGGAGGACAAATGGCAAACTTGGTTGGGTAGGTGTTGGAGAGTCACAAAATCACTTTCCATGAAGATGAGCTGCCACTGGAAGGGCCGAGCCACAACAAGGCATTGCACATCACTGTGCAATGCGAGGATTATTTCATCACCAGGGTCTTGATCGATGGAGGGCCCAACCTAAAATTTGCCCGTTGGTGAAACTCAGAACATTGGGGAAAGGTCTGCATGAGTTCAAAGATGGGGCCATCAATATCAAAGCCTTTGATGGCTCTCAAAGGTCCACTATTTGGAAGATTAGCCTGCGTTTACAAATGGGACTACTTGATTCGATATTGACTTTCAAGTGATAGATGTGTTGGCATCTTACAACTTGTTGTTGGGACTGTAGCGTAGACCTTACATCAGGCAGTGAAATTTGAATGGAATCACCAGAGGTGATCATTCATGGTGACGGCAGCAATCCCATATACAATCGTCGGACCATCCCAGTAATCGGAGGAAGAAGAAAGATAGGCGGAGAAACCTACCATCACATTGAGAGAGTCAACCTCGTAGACAAGGATAAATGGTGGGCAACAAAATTGAAAGCATACTGAATTGGAGCGGGTATGAGCCAGCAAAGGACTCGACAAGAATTTCCAAGGGATTGCTAAGCCTATCAAACTGAAGAAATATGGTACCACTTTTGGTTTGGGATATGAGTACACATGGGAGGAATTCAACCACTAGTTTCCACCTTGGCGCGGTCCTTATTACCCGCTGGAACAATCGATACCTCGCTTGGAGAAGACTTTTCGACTAGCAGATGCCATATATGGGTCGGAAGAGGAGGAAGCACCGGAAACAATGAGGAGTTTGTTTTTGGAAGCTGATAACATGGACTGTTGCGTCATTTTTGAGGAGGAGGGGGAGGGGGAGGAAGGCCCTTCCATACAAGCCGTGAGCTGAGGAGATCGCCTCAATAATTGGTAGCAAGGCTGAACAAAGCACCATGCAATATTTTGTTTTACTAGTTTATTTTCCTTTCGCATTTTTATTTTTCGCAAGAAAGAGCTCCTATATTCAGAACATTTATGGAATTTATTAAAATTATTTAAGTTTCTTATAAATCTTACGCTTATTATTTTTCATTACTCTACTCAAACAACATTACCATTACTTATCTTGATGAACCAATGACTGTGACACACAACGAGGCAACGCAACAAACAAACATACACTCAGAAGAAGATGATATACCGGAAGAGATTGTTAAGGAAGTTGAGAATTTTGAAAATAGGCCTAAGTCCAACTTGGACGACACTGAGATTGTCAACCTGGGAGATGCAGAAAACATCAAAGGAACACGAATCAACCTCCATTTGTCGCCATCAGAAAAGAAAGAATATATAGGGTTCCTAAGAGAGTATGAAGACATATTTGCTTGGTCATACAATGACATGACTGGTCAAAGCACATCCATTGTGGCTCATAAATTGGCGGTTGATCCGGCCTGTCCTCCAGTAAAGCAAAAGCTCAGAAGGTTCAAGCCAGATATGAGTCTAAAAATCAAGGAACAAGTCACTAAGTAGGTCAAAGCTAAGGTTCTCAGGGTAGTAGAGTATCCGACATGGTTAGCCAATATTGTGCCAGTACCGAAGAAGGACGGGAATGTTTGAGTCTGTGTCGACTACCGGGATCACAATCGAGCTAGTACCAAAGACGACTTCCCCTTGCCAAGAATACACATCTTGATTGACAACTACGCTAAGCATGAGCTGCGGTCATTCGTTGATTGTTTTGCTGAATACCACCAGATATGGATGGATGAAGAAGATGTTGAGAAAATGGCCTTTATTACACCGTAGAGGATGTATTTTTGCAAGATGATGCTATTAAGGTTAAAGAATGCTGGGGCCACCTACGTGAGGGCCATGACTACCATTTTCTATGACATGATACTCAAGGAGATCGAAGTGTATGTAGATGACGTCATCATTAAGTCCAAGAAAGCCGATGATCATATGGATGATTTAAGGAAATTCGCCAATAGACTTAGAAGATACACCCTGAAATTGAATCCTGCAAAATGTGCATTCGAGGTTCCAGCTTGACAATTGCTTGGGTTCATTGTGAGTCGCTGAGGGATAAAATTTGATCCATCAAAGGTCAAAGTTATTCAAGAATTGCCACCGCCAAAGAACAAGGAAGAAGTAATGAGTTTCTTGGGGAGACTTAACAACATAAGCCGGTTCATAGCACAGTCTACTATCATCTATGAGCCAATCTTCAAGATGCTGAACAAGGATGCCGCTACTAAATGGACAGAAGATCACCAAAAGGCCTTTGACAGAATCAAGGAGTACTTAAAGATGTATTTTCCTGATGAGGAGGCATCATTTGTAGGAGAAGACATTGAAGAATTTTATGACGGTTGGAGAATGTTTTTCGATGGAGCATCGAATTTCAAAGAAGTTGGCATAGGAGCATTCCTATCAGAAACTGGCCAGCATTATCCGGTGTCTGCGAAAGTCAAATTCCCGTGCACCAGCAACATGACCGAGTACAAAGCCTGCATCTTGGGACTCAAGATGGCCATTGGCATGAACAACCAAAAGTTGCTAGTGATTGGGGATTCAGACTTACTTATACATCAGGTCCGAGAAGAATGGGAAACCAAGAACTCTAAGATACTCCCATACCTATATCATGTACAGGATTTGAGGAAGAGGTTTAGAAAGACAGAATTCTGGCATGTTCCCAGAGTCTAGAATGAGTTTGCCGTCACACTGGCGACCCTATCATCTATGATTCAGCATCCAGATAAGAACTTCACAGACCCTATTCCAGTGAAGATTCATGATCATCCAATTTACTGTGCTCATGTCAAGGAAGAAGCAGATGGAAAGCCTTGGTTTCACGACATCAAGGAATTTTTAGCCAAAGGAGAATATCCAAAACTTGCAAATGCTACTAACAAATGCACACTTCGAAGATTGTCCAACAATTTCTTCCACAGTGGGGGAATCCTATATAGCAGAACTCTGGATTTGGGTTTGCTAAGGTGTGTTGATGCGAAGGAAGCATCGAAATTGCTAGAGGAAATTAATGTCGGGACCTATGGTCCACATATAAATGATTTTTTCTTAGCCAAGAAGATACTCCGAGCTGGTTATTTTTGGATGATTATGGAGGCAGACTGCATCCAGTATCTCTGAAAGTTCCATCGCTGTCAGATATATGCAGACATGATAAAGGTGCCTTCAAACGAGCTTACTGCAACAAGCTGGCCATGGCCGTTCGCCGCTTGGGGAATGGATGTTATCGGACCTATCGAGCCCGTTGCATCAAGCGGGCACAAATTCATTCTAGTGGCAATTGATTATTTCACCAAATAGGTTGAAGCAGCATCATACAAAGCAGTGACTAAGATAGTCGTGGCAGACTTTGTCCGTGACCGCATTGTTTGTCGGTTCGGGATTCAGAATCAATCATCACTGATAATGGTTTCAATCTCAACAATGATTTTATGAAGGCCATGTGTGAAGCTTTCAAGATCAAGCACAAGAATTCTACAGCTTACAGACCTCAGATGAATGGAACCGTAGAAGCCGCCCATAAGAATATCAAGAACATACTAAGGAAAATTTTAGAAAAGCATAAGCAGTAGCATAAGAAGTTATCATTTTATTTGTTGGTATACCGCACCACAGTTCACACATCAACCGGGGCAACTCCCTAAATGCTGATTTATGGTACAGAGGCGTTCATTCCCGCCGAGGTAGAAATTCCTTCCTTAAGGATCATACAGGAAGTAGAACTTGACGATGCAGAATGGGTAAGGAGCCGCTACGATCAGTTAGCTCTTATAGATGGAAAAAGAATGAATGCAGTTTGCCATGGTCAACTTTATCAGAACAGAATGTCCAGAGCCTTCAACAAAATAGTCAAGCCGAGACAATTCACACCGGGGCAGCTAGTGTTAAAGAAGATTTTCCCGCATCAAGATTAGGCCGAAGGGAAGTTCTCTCCCAACTGGCAGGGTCCATACATGGTTCACCGTGTTCTAATAGGACGAGCCCTCATACTCACAGAAATGGACAGAGAAGTTTGGCTGAAGCCTATCAATTCAGACGCATTGAAGCGATACTATGTGTAACCGTTTATGATTTCCTTTATGATATAATTTGAACTATTCCTGACCTGATTCCTATTTAAGAGGGGATACGTAGGCAGCCTTATGGGTTCGGTCACAATTCAATAAAATTTTCATTCCCTACCCTCCCCCGCCAATTATAAACTGGTGCAGAATTTTGAGGAGGACCCTCAAAATTCCGAAGTAACTTCAGTCGATCATCGCAAGCAGCCGATAGAAGTATGAACCCAGTAAACTAGGGTAGAATTGTGAGGAGGATCCTCAAAATTCTGGAACAAGAGAGGTTGCAATGTCTTGAACCACGTCACAGTCACCAGTTCATCTAAAGAAAACTATTTTTCAATTGTGTATTTATGTTACATTTTTACTAAATCACGCATGTCTATAATCAAAATTGATTTGTTTAGCAGCGCTGCCCCGATGATACACAACATCACTGAAAATAGAGACAAGCAGGACAAGCGAAGTCCACGGGGAATACAAACTAACCTTTCCCTCTAAAAAACTCACGATTTTTCTTTGGATGCACACATCTAAGTTGCAATTCATCCAATATATTTATACACTTATACTTTTCAGGAATACGACCCTAAAAACCATCACCTATTCACATTTGCTATCCGCACACAACATCCTCAGTAGCCAAAATATCGTAATCAACTATCAGCTATCAAGAAATCAGCTAATAGATTTCACTATTGTTCGCCTTTTACTTTTCTGCATTGAATAAGGCTACCTTTCTGCCTTATGAGGTTAAGCTCTACTTCTATCTGCATTTCTACATTGCATAAGGCTACCTTTTTTCCTTCCGAGACTAGGCTCTGTCTCCATCTGCATTTTTTTGCATTGTATAAGGCTACCTTTCTTCCTTCCGAGACTAGGCTCTGTCTCCATCTGCATTTTTCTGCATTGCATAAGGCTACATTTCTGCCTTCCGAGGTTAACCTCTACCTCTATCTGCTTTTCTGTATTGCATAAGGCTACCTTTCTGCCTTATGAGACTAAGCTCTGTCTCCGTCTGTATTTTTCTGCATTGCATAAGGCTACCTTTCTGCCTTCTGAGGTTAAGCTCTACCTCTATCTGCATAGCTGAAATATCGCCACTTTATTTTTCTTGCATGGCTGAAAGATCTCTACCTTTACTTACATCTTGCATGGCAGAAAGATCGCCACCTTTACTTACATCTGCATGGCTGAAATATCGCTGTCACGCCCCAAAATTCGAGGAGCGCGATTGGCGCTCAACCGAGTAAACCTGACCGAGCAAGCCTGTTAGGTCTCATTCTACCCAAACTAACTCATGAATAAATAGGAGATGGACTCCATTAACCAAATTCTATAAACATATCAATAACAATTTCCATTTCATTTTCATTAGCAACTTCATTCACCATAATAAAGGTATTACAAGTTTTATACATCATTGCCAAACATCAATATTTCTCTTTTAAATTCTCATGCCCAACACTACCCACAACCTGTCTACTGAGCCTCTAAATGTAACTGAAGAACAATGTGGAAATGCCGGCAACAAGGCTCCGGCTATACCTCTAAATACAAAATACATGATAAACAATCGCACAGGGCCCCGAAATGAAGTGGGGCTCACCAACTCAGCTGAAAGGAAGATGCGTCACTGGCTGCGACCAACACTGCCTGCTATGGAACCACCTACAATCATAACATGAATGTAGCGCCCCCAGCAAAAGGGACGTTAGTGCCATTGAATAGCACTAGTATGTATAACTAAAAACCATCTAATTAGAAAGAACTATCAAGCAAGAATAAAGAAATCACAAGTAAATCTCAAACACTTTAAATGATCACAACATTATCAAATAAAAGGCATCACATAGCTTTCACATAAATCTCCATACCTCTAGGTTGTGTTTCATAGCCCGCCCAATGTGTTCACATATCAAATTATACACCTATGCGTTTCATAGCCCGTCTATAGGGTTCACACATCGTATTATATTATACACCTATGCGTTTCATAGCCCGTCCATAGGTCCCACATATTATATTATACATGTTTCATAGCCCGTCCATAGGTTCCACATATTATATTATACACCTATGCGTTTCATAGCCCGTCCATAGCTTCCACATATTATATTATACACCTATGCGTTTCATAGCCCATCCATAGGTTCCACATATTATATTATACACCTATGCATTTCATAGCCCGTCCATAGGTTCCACATATTATAGTATACACCTATGTGTTTCATAGCCCGTCCATAGGTTCACATATCAATGAATTGGCACATGGGGCTACCATAATTACAACATACTTAGCACTAGGCCACATTTCATAACTCAATCTCTTATTTCCCACATTGCACATCATTTTCACATATTTCACGTCAATTATCAATTTCAACGACAAGTCATTTAATTCAAGATGTCAAATACACATGAGAGGAACCATGAATCCTCGACATATGCAATATCTCAGAAATCATACACCTCAAATTTATTGACAATGGAACCTTAAACACAATGGATTCTTCCAAATCAATAGAGGGGATACACCAACCCGTAATAAAACACACATCGAAGGCATAAGCAAATAATTATACCAATTATTCTTGAATCCTTCTTTTTCAATCATGACATTATACAATTATAATTCATGTTCTCGGAACATTGGCCACACTCTATTTCCCAAATTCATTTGATTACTTTAAACATCTCTACACATAGAGGATTTCACATAGTTTGGCATAAGATATGCAACTCAATTCACAATTTAAGGTCTTAGCATTTCAATACATGATTCATATTCCTTGCATCCTTTTTAAGTTATCAACAATAGCACCTTGATCATATTGAAATGTATCTTTTGCAATTATAGGGTCACAACACCAATTCATGTAAAGTACCAATCGCAGCAAGAATCCAAAGTTCAATCTTACCACATTAACACAGTCACTTACTTCACTTTCAAACATATTTGTACATTACCAACAACTAGACACAATCAATCAAATACATTTCGTACACATAAGAACAATTCAGAGGATCAACCATAACGAGTTTTCTGACATAATTTGGCATCAAAACCTCAATTTAAACTTGACTTGAAGTCTAGGCATTTTAGCACATGGTTCCCTTTTTT